>JAUMHM010038980.1:0-15659 GCA_032362435.1 Melikaiella ostensackeni
AACTAAAGAATGGTAAGGCTGCTGGTATGGATGACATCACCGCTGAAATGCTTAAGAGCGGTGGCGGATATTTGTTTATGTGGCTGAGCGAATTTATGAGTATAAATGCTATGCATGGTGAAGTTAGAATGATTGGAAAAAGGCGATTATCGTCCCAATCCACAAGGCAAATGGTGATAAAGGCGACTGTGCTATATATAGAGCGATTAGCCTTCTAAGTACCGTGGGCAAGATCATTACCAGAATACTAATTTAGCTTGAGACAGATCATAGAAAACAGTTTCAGAGTAAAAAAAAGAGTTTTCTGCGCATTTGTTGATCTTAAATAAGCTTTCGATAAGGTGAATGGATCTAAACTTTAGGAAGTCCTAAAAGAATGTGGAGTGAATGGTTGGCTTCTAAGAGTAACAAAAACAATATACAATGGGTGTCAAACGAGTGTAAGAGTAAATGGCCAATTAAGCGATTGGTTTGATATAAAGCAGGGCGTAAGGCAAGGCTGCGTTATCTCCTTCTGGATGTTCAATATATGCATGGCTAAATGTCTAAAAATGGCCTTCGTTGAAGAAGAAGGTGTTGATCTTGGAACAGTGAAAATACGTGGACTGGCGTTTGCAGATGATAAGATTGTTACAGCAGAATCAGCCGAAGATTTTCTGAGAATGATCAGCAGATTGGATACCAGCATGAAGAGTATGGATCCTAAGATTAATGCAAATAAAACGAAAATTTTCGTTTTCGAAAGAAGGGGTGAGAAAACGGTATGCAACATTGCCCTAAACGAAGAGAGAATAGAACGAGTTGATGAGTTCGTGTATCTTGGAAGCTTATTTACTGCTGACGAAAGGATTGATGCTGAGATATCCAGATGTATAAACGTGTTGTATGGTAGCGAGACCTGGACGTTTCAAGAAAATGATAGGAGCAAAGTGAACGCAGTTTGAATGCAGTTTCTGCGCAAAATGTGCGGTAAAACGCTAATGAACAAAGTCAGTAATGAGTGGGTTCTCAAAGAATTTGGTATAGAAGAAAAATTGTTTGTCAAGTGTTAAAGAAATTTGCTGAGATGGTTCGGTCATGTTGAGAGAATGAGTGAAGAACATTTAACGAATGAAGTATATTTAGGTAAAGTGAGTGGTAGCGCTTTCAGGTCTCCAGTTTCAGGCCTCATTTTTCCCTATGGCTCTCCTGCAAAGCCAAAGGGCCGCTGTGAGCTTTTTGCACTTGTTTTCTAGGTGCTCGTTCCATAACAGCTTTCTATCCAGGATGACTCCTAGGTATTTAGCTCGTTCAGTGATTTTCAGTCGTTGTCCATTCAGTTTCAGTTCACTCGTGATCCCCCACTTGTACCTTCTGGTGAATACAAACACGTCCGTCTTACTCGAATTAACCGATAATCCGGTTTTTTTTGCACAAGGCATTCTATGTCCGAAGTGCTTGCTGCATTACCCCGAAGAGCCTTGTATCGTAAGTAGATGAAGCAGTTTATCAATTACCAAGCACAACAGTAGGGTTGAAAAACGCCTCTCTGCGGGCATCCCGAGTCAACAGTTCCACATAAGGTGGTATCACCCTCAGTCGTTCTGAGCTTCCTGCTGCCCAACATGTTGCTGCTTATGTAGTGGCCTACTTAACAAGACCTTGCCGCGGATGTATCTATCCACGAGTCTTTTCACCGTTTTTAGTAGGAAAAATGTAAGGCTGATTGGATGGAAATCCTTATCTGAAGTATAACTGATCCTGCCTGCTTGTGGAATGGAAACCACTCTCGTGCCTCTCCATGCCGTCGGGACATATTCCAGTGTCAGAATAGCCTTAGCAAGTCTCACCGACGGCCCTATGATGGACATCTTAGCCTTCTGTAAGAAGAGCGGGTGTATGCCGTCAGGACCAAGAGGTCCACAGACCATTTTATTTGAAGCATTCGAAGTTGATTAATTTTACATTTTAATAGTTTCAAATCAAGCTGAAACTCAAAGCTCTAAACAACAATATACCAAATTTTAAGTTCTAAGTTTCTGTAAGAGCAGGCAGGTTTTGTAATTCCAAAAAATTAGTACCACGCAAACGGTCCATAGTGCCCTTCATAAAATTGCTTAAATTTTCAACTGGATATCTCAATTCGCGTGTCCGTAATTCGCTGTCAAAATAAAGGTCGGTAACGTTAGAACCGGGTGAGTAATACATAGCCTAACTTCATAATTTCTAGACTTTCAAATTTATATCGTTCAGAATTGTAAAATACTAACTTGAAAATCTTTATTGTGGCGTTTGCCCGTAGTACTGCTATGAGTAAATAATAAAATAAATAAATAAGAATCTAAAATTGAAATCTTAATAATTAGATAACCTACGAATGAGAACCATTTAAAATTGTACAATTTTGAAGTGCAAATTACAAATACTGGACAATTTTTATTCCCCATCCTACAAACCTGAATAATCGCATAAGTCCGAGGTCGTCAAGACTTGCAGGGAGATTGACGAAGTTCGACACCCATTTAATGAAGACACTAAGAACATCATCCGGTTTGAAGAGATGTGCGCCAATCCCATAACGTCCACGGAGAAATGCCCAACAAGTCACCGCCGAAGAGGTAAAGAAAGCATTGAGGGGCACAAAGAACTTTTTCGCTGCCGGACTAGATGGTATCAAGAACTTCTGATTGAAGACACTTACGTCTTAGCACCAACATCTGGCCCGCATCTTCACCTCATATTTAAAGCCGGAAATGCCCATTCCGCATTGGCTGGCTGTCAGGATGCATTGTACTCCTACCGAAGAAAGGCGACTTGTTGGCCAATAACTTGTCTGAACACATTATATAAGATCTTTACAGCTATCCTCAACGACAAGATTTTTTTGTCAATTGGACCTCTGTGAAGAGAGATTTACGAAGAGCGTGAATCAAAAAGAGGTGTAGCAGGCTGTCGGGTGAACCTGCCAATCGACAGAAGCTTCTGCAAAGACGCTTCAGTCTACAATCGCTATCTGTTGATAGCCTGGATGGATTACCAGAAAGCTTTCGATTTAATCTCCCATAGACTCATAATTTACCTGTTGGAAAGCTTGAAGGTTCATCCACTCATAGTGGGATATGTAGAGAGATTGATGCCTCTGTGGAATACCAGATTTAATATCTCTTCTGGAAAACATCATGTGACAACTAAAAGCGAAACCTTCCAGACGGGCGTCTTTCAGGGCGACGCCATGAGCCCTCTTTTCTTTAGCATCACTTTTCTGCCACTCTCTTTTGCATTACGCAATTTTCATGGTATTTCTACGCCGAAACTGATAATCGCGAGCATATGGTCACTCATGTATTTTATATGGATGACTTGAAGATCTATGCATCTGTGTGGTTCTGGTACACAGCATCTCAAGGATGCTCTGAGGGGCGTTGAGGCGTACACACGAGAAATCGGTATGGTCTTTGGAATGGGCAAGTTTGTCAAGATTCATCTGAAACGAGGACGACTTGCTGGAGTTCGCGACAAACCTGAGTTCGTGGACCCAAGTGCTATTAGACTCCTTGGCGCTGAAAAGACCTACCCATACCTAGGCATGCCTGAGAGCTGCACTCAGGACATAACATCAGTGATGGAGGCTCTCCAAAGCAGGTACAAACGTTTCCTTCGACAGATTTGCTCGTCCAATCTGTCGGCATTGAACAAGATATCTGCGACTAAAATTCTTGCCGTCTCGGTTCTACTCTATTCATTTGGGGTGGTTTCATGGCTGGAGCACGAGTTCACGACCCCCGACGTCGCCATACGTATGATCATGCATATGCAGAAGAGCTTGCATATCAACTAGTCCTTCCGCACTTATACATAACACGCCGTAAAGGCGGGCGTAGACCTCTTAATATCCAGTTTCTTTATAATCGAATTATTCTGGCATCTTAACAAATGGAAGAGATCCTCTCCTGAAAATGGCCAGGAACTACGAGATGATTGGCAAAGAAGCCTTTCTTCACAAAGCCACGGAGCAGGCGATCGAGACCCTTTGTCTGGATCTTAACATCAGAAGTGAGGAAAGGGCATTGCGCCATCTAAACGCCTCACTTTTCAAAGCCCGGGAGGAGAAAGCAGAGGTAAAAAATTTTCTCGAACAGCTTTACGACAAGAAAATGCACAGAAACTTTCACAGAAATTTAAAAAGTCATTCCTTGCCAATAGAGCTAACGTTTGCTTTCCTCAAATAATTCGGACTTAATTCAGGCACGAAGGATTTTATTTTCGCATGTCAGGACGGTGTCATCTTCACCTTGATATGCCGTAGCCGCATCTCACGTCAAGAAGTTCCCAGCGATAGGTGCAGAGCGTATCATGCTCATTCCAAGCACCTAGGGCACATACTATGCATGTGTCTCACTCACACGGGAAGGACATATGTTCGCAGACACAATGAGACACTAAGAGTGCTTTATTACCATCTTTGTCGCAATTATGGCGCTGACCGCTACCCAGCCCAGTCGTACGGAAATTGGGTTCAACGAGGGTATCTGTCTATTTGAAGTAGTAGCAGTAAGCTGTCTGTAGGCACTATAACTTTTGAAATAATTATAGGAGTAGATTATGCTTTGGGATACTTTTCCAGGGCCCAAAAGGAAAGATCAAGTATGCTAACCAGCCATTCTTGACCAACGGTTGTGTTTTCACCAATCAGAAATTCTAATAAAGAATCAAAAATTGAAATTTTGAGCCAAACGACACGAGATATGATAACACGCAGGGTTTTGTTTCAATCGTGAAAAATCTTATTAAAAGTAATTGTTCATCCAGAGAAGATGTACTTTGCTCAAGACCGTTTCTTTATAAGACGCATATATATTTGGTTGTGTATAAATATTGGAATAAATAAAATAAAATAAAATAGAAATGAATTAAATTGAATTTTAAATGAATATATGACAGATATTTGGTTTTTATATTTGGAAGCTTACATGAGAGTAAATCTGAACATTTTTCAAGATTCAGTTTCTACTGATTTTGTGAATTGATTATATTTGACTGCGTACATAAAAAAGTAGTAAATAAATTTTATTAACTTGTTTGTTGTGACCCATGTTCCATTCTTCATAAAAATTGTTAAAAGGCATTCTATGGAACAAACTCGACATTTGTGTTGTGAATATTTTTGGCACAATACGATAAAGCAAGTTTTTATCTGGACGAGTGAATATGTGGTGCTTATCAATTGTTATCATGGCCCCAACATTTTACAGTCGTGAAAAAAGAGTAGAGCTACATTCTGTATATAGAAAGTAGCAACACTAAAAGAATATTCATTATTTCGTTGCACAGTTTGACATCGAGTTAACGGAAAATTCTTTTAACATTAGGAACCATGCGTTTCTTAATTTTCGTCATTCTCTGCCACTTTGTATACAGTAGTGAATGCTCATCTTATCGTACTAAAGAGAAAGCTCTGGGTGAGTTCAAGAACATATTTCATGCATTATATAAGAGCCTTGCCAAAAACATTAAATTAAATAGTATTGATTCGCATTCACTTACAGCAATATGTTCAGATGAATTTTGAGATTTGACTTGAAAGTGTTTGGAAAAATAGAAAACGTTCACAAGAGCTGACTGACAGCACATTAAAGAAGTCATGCTTTTCTTACAGCTCAACTTCAGTAAATTTTGTCTCCATGTATATTTTATAAGTCCCTTTTTCCTCGGGTTCTAAAGTATTAACATCTTGAATTCTGACAATTTTTATGCTTATTAAAACGAGAATTTTCTACAATAAAGTGATGCTACCTATAGGTATAATTTTCAGAATCTCAAAGCTGCGAATGATCTGATGAAACAAAAATAGTAGATTGTGATTTTTCAACACTTTTTGTACATTTCAAAACTATATCTTCACACAATTTTGAAACTGATGATTTATGTTTATTGTAATTATTTAATTGATATTAAATATCATTGAATTGATTTCCAGACGCATGCACTGTAGCATGGCGTAAATACGATTCAAAACGTCGAACAATGTCAGATGAATATGCATGTTCCGGCGATCTAAAGATTCTCTTAAAATCAAAGGAAGATGGTCTCCGTAAGTAAATTTACTTCTGTGAAGATTTAGAGAAATAATAATCTTGTTATGAAATAATCTGACTGATCATTGGACTTACTGGTATTAGGTATTACAATATATGTATATATATTACAGATAAGTGCACACATCACAAACATGAAGGAAATGAAATAATCTACTACTGTAATTAATATCATGTATGAAGGTAATAATCAACGAAAATGCTTCGGGTAGTCAAGCAATGTTAAGCATTTATACAACTTTTAGACTTACTTTGTGTAAATGAATCTGATATAAAATTTTGAAGAGGAAAATAAAATATCTTATTTAAAATAGAAACTTTGTGGACAATTTCTTTCCTGTTCAGCAGGTCCCGAATACCCAAAAACTAGAATAACCAAAATGGCACATTGTTTTAGAAAATGTGTATCTCAAAGCTCAGAAATAGTCGGAAGCAACACAAAACATGAGAGATGCAGTTCATTCCTTCGTGACATTATCCAGAAGTTCCTTAGACTTCATTTTTAGTACGTTTTATTTCAGTAACGAATATTTTAAAATAATCATAAAATTTTTATAGATTTTCTGTAAGATTCTGACGATGCGATTGTATAAACATTTTTTTGCATCAAAAAAAAGTTTTCTATAGAACCTTATGGAACCTCACAGAACCTTATAAAAATTTTGTAAGGATTCATTAGGCTCTAGCGGTTTTTACTTTACCTGTTGGTTTCTGTTGGGATTCTACATTTGAGTGAGTAACCTATCGGGATTCCCAGACAAAACTGAAGTATAGAAACCTCCAGGGTGAAAAATAGTATATTTCATAACTAGGGAGAGGTATTGCCCGAGTCGTACACGACACTTTTTTGACACGCCTCATGATTAGGGCACTTTTTATGACTGTGGATCGGTGCCACGATCTCGTTTTTCGAGTCAGGATGAAAGGGCCGAAAAATACACAAAACCAGTAATCCAAGCAACACATTTAAACGCCTACCGGCAGTTGACATACTGTTGACATACAAAACTTGAGTTTAGGTTTAGCAATTCCAACAACCTCCGCGGGCGGCGACAGTTTCTGCTATACTATCCTTGCTACAGAATACGACCTCTAAAAATACATGGCTGTCACTAACACGATATGCACACACCATATTCAGCCATATTCAGCCATATTCAGCCACATTCGTTCGCTAACGTCATTTTTATACTCCCTAAGAACGTACGTTCTACTCCCACTGCTCGAGAAGGGAGTTTGTGCTCCCGCTCGACAGGCATGAGAATGGGCCGAAACTGTGGGTGTGTCATAAAAATACAATTAATGAATAATATTGTATTTATATGTCCTCCCACTAACCAATTAGTTCCCAACTGCATTAATTGTACGACATGTTCGCAGAAAAACGTCCGTGCGCATCCGCTGAAATATAATACTGCTCATTTTTCAATGTCAGAAAATGTGCAACTGCAACAATAAACCTATAATAGAGAACTGAATTCAGAATGATTGGTTTTAAATGAACTTATTTCGTCAAATGGACGGAATGACAATAACGGACTTTTCAAACAGTGTCTCTAGAATACCAGGTCGCCTTCTAGAGTATTGAGACGTTGCTCCCGCATGCGGGGCTGCGTGGGGTGGACCGTAAATTTCCTTATCTACTAGTGGAGGAAACCATAGACACTGGTGAATTGGATAAAAGCATGTGTGAAGAGATTTTTGTGGTGAGCTAGATGTGACGGAGGTACGACACATTAGTAACATCACCTTGGTGCCATTCTTCAAAGAACACCTGAAGGAGATATTTGAATTGGAGTTCATACTCAAGAAGGTGGAGGCATTTTGCAAGAAGAGAAGAAACATGTTCATGCCAATTAGAGAAGGACTAGAAAAAGCACTAAATCTGATCGATGTCACGCATTTTAGCGCACAAATGACGACGGAATATTTTGGTGAGTTCCAGCAACGATCTGACGATGAGCTTGGTAAGATGAGATAAACGAGGCAAAGAAGTAAGCAGGACGTGAAGTCGAGGCTAGCAAGGGGTCTTAGATGGTAGAATAAGCTGAACCAACTACCGTACCGGTTTTTTTGGAAGAAATCGAGAGAGCGTACCATGATCCCACGGAGGCTAGTATGTCCAACCTGATGCCGGATAAGTTCAAGACTCGGGTGGACGGTGCCAGACCTGCAGCTGCGAAGCGCAACGTAAGCGAAAAGAAGCCTGCAACTAAAACGAGAAAGAAGGAGGAGACCAATAGTGGATTGTGCGCCGAAGCGAGGCGGCTGAGGTGGTTGAAAGATCGAGCTAAGGACAACCTTGGTGTTAAAATCAAGGGTGCAGGGCACACGGCGATGTCTCTATTGAGGTGGGAAATGAAGCAGAGGGCAGGACCAAACTGACTTCTGCCATCAAGGCGGCTATTGAGAATGAGTGGAACGTGTCCGAGCTCGTTCTCCGCATTGAGGTGAAGATCCTTGATCTCGACGTAATGACGGAGTAAGAGGTGAGAAATGTTCTGGAAACACTTTCCGAGGAGACTGACGAAATTAAGTTCAGCTTGACGAAGAGGGCCTTGAGGGAAATTTTGAAGACTTATGTGGAGATGTACGAGAAGATGACCGCGTGGCTACTTCGGTCAAGGAACCTCAAGGTTGAAAGGGTATCCCGCATAAAGAGAATGAAGGTGCAGGCTATCAGGTTTTACCGCTGCAAAGGTTACAGGCGCCTGGCAGTAAAGTGCGAGGGTCCTGAGAAGGCCAGGAACTGCTGGAGGTGCAACAAAGAAAGATACAGAGCTGTGGGATGCTCGAGCACACCACAGTCTTACCTCTGCGCTGCTAAGGAGGGGAAGCCCCGGACCGATGTGCGGCGTTCATGCACGCAGCACTGAAGAGGAAGCCTTGAGAACCAAGCCAAGTCGAGCCAGGGAAAGGGCGGCGAAGTACGGCTTAGTCGCCAATAACCCATGTCTTTGAAGTAATGCAAAAGCGGATTTCAAGTCAAGGGTTGGCTCCTGCCAACCCTTGGTCACAATCCAACTCACCTGGTGAGTTTAGTTGATTCCCAGGTTCCTAGACATTTTGCGCCAATGTATTTAGAATCTAAGATTCTACGCTTTTGCATTGCGAGCCTTCCGAACTCAGGTTCTTGACGGTCATTGCATACTCACTAGAATTCGTGTATCCAGACGTTCGCCATCTAGCTTACTACCTTCCTGCACCTTTCGCACGCACTTATATCTCTCTTCTTTCTTTCCTTTCCGTCTTTTCCTTTCTTATACTCTCTTTCTATTAGCCTTGCAAATTTTGACACGTACGTAACATTCGATTTTTCAAATAAGACCTATCCAGCGAGGAGAAATTCCCGATCGAAGCAGATCTTACACATTCACTTCCATTTCTTCTGAGAGCCTGAGTGAGTTGGAGTAGTGGTAAAGTCGCTCGGTCATCTCTCGTCCTAGTGACGTAGCCTAGTCCCGAGGATACGAAATATTTGTAGAAGGGGGTGGCTTCACCGCCACTCAAACCCTTCAAAATAAATGGAAGTGGAAGTGCAACATCTGCTTTGGTCGGGAATTTCTCCTCGATGGACAGGTCTACTTCAAATCTTTCGTATTTGAGAATCATTCGGACAAAGTTGTTCCGAAATAAAAAGATTGAAGTCTCGAAATCGAAACTAAGAGGAAATATTTTCTATAATATGTTCTTCACTGAAATTTGTCCTAAATTGAAATTACCTTTTTTTTAGATTTTCACGAAAATAATATGTGACGTTCCGGAGAGAAAAGTCTCTTAGCAAAGCAGTGGCAAATCTTACAGGAGAAGCGATTGAAGAAACGGTTGAACTCTGGTACTCGGTGCAAGGATCGTTATACTATTTGCAAGAAGAAATTCTATAGTGCCAAGTCCTATATGTTGGACTACGTCAATTGTTCGCAGCTACCGCTGCAAAAAAAGGGAATGGAGACCTTTCCGTTTGTCAAATAGCAAAAGTTTCTCTCTCGAATGGAACTACCCAAAGTTAACTTGCTTTTGACTTTTAAATCAATAGTGCTTTCTAACTAACAATGTGTATTAAACTGACAAGGCTTTTTTCATAGTCCGAAAGGTAGAATATACTGTTTCTTTTTCAACTAAACACGGCATTATTTATCTGAACTAACAACAATATTTTCAACCTCAATGTCGGAACAAGTTTCTAGTTTCTTCTCAAACAGTGACAGACAAAGATCCAAGAAGCCATGGTCTAGCCACTAGAGGGCACGAAATACGTTCAAGCTGCGTCTTGTACGACGACCTCCATATTGGTTACCATGGCAACATAGAGGCGCTTGCCTAACCACGAATCAAATCATTTGGCGCAATGATTTAGCACAGCGTCTAAAATTTCTCCGTTCGAAGCATCTGTCATTGTTCACCAATTGAATACTGCTCCCAGTGGTTGTTGCAAAAAAGTCGCAACAGTGTATTCCCACCTTTTTTGCTCATTTTCAATCTGTTGCACATTTTTTGAAAATACCAGGACAATGAAGTTCTCAAAGTAGATTTTAGTTAAGTTTTTAATTCTTCTCGGTCTACTTAGTCATGATTTTAGAATTTTTGACGACTTTTCTTAGAAACGGAAAGTGCAAATGATGTATATCCACTTAAGCTGGTCCATTTTGTTGATTTTCTGAAGTCAATGTTCATGATAAACGTATTTTTACCAATAAAATTCTATAATTATTGAATAATATGAAATATATGATTTTCTTAGGAAATTAAGTGCAGTTACTATTAATTTTATTCGGAATATGTCCACGTCCATATTTAAACAGCCCAATTCGTTCCTTGCCTATAAAGGTCAACTTTAGAAAGAAATCAATTTTAAGTTTACCCTCATTCACATGCGACAAAGTAGGCTCTTTTAATATTGATCTACGTATATATTTATGGTATTCAGAAGTGGCACAAAAGTATCAGCTTTTTTTTACATTCTTTGCATTGAAGGAAACATTGTGTTCTAGGATGAACTTTAAATCATGAGCAGAGAGTGGATTTGCAACTCTGTGAAGTTAGCTGGCGAGCACAACTCGGCCCTGACATGCAAAGAACCCCGGTAAGATCAGTGGCAAGCATGCGCTCGCACGTCAGGCACGCATTTCTTCACGCCCCTCTCTCCGCGGAACCGACAGTTGTCGGCATGTAAGAGCCCGATCTTTGCTCGCTAGCTAACTTCACAGTTGTCCTAATCCGATCTCCGCTTATAAATATAAACTTTTTATTAATGCAGGAGGAAAATCTTCGCAACTGTTGACGTATCCCTCGAAATAAATTTAAAAATGTGAATAAGTTAAATAATTATTTTTTTATAAATTATCTCTAAGTAATAGTATTTAAATTAAGAAGACAATCAATTCTGCAACGAATAAATTTGTTTGAATGAAGAGAATGGAAGAATGATGACAGATAATTGTGTGATAAATGATAATCAATAGTTGGCAATAATATATCTAATCAATAGTTGGCAATAATATATCGTTTTATCGAGAATAAAGTACAGCAAATCTAGTTTAACCACATTTGAGTCAATATCACGAATGACGAGTTATTGGTATGAGTGGGGAGGATGATTTCCCAAACTCATCAGTCGAAGTCGTTTATTGTAAATCAAGTTAGGCTGAATTTTAACATGATTGTTTTAAGTCAGTTTAGATCCAAGAGTCGAGTTTAAGAGAGTTGAGTCAAGTATAATTTCATTGATAGCAGTAATAAGGGTCTGCTTTGAGACAAAAGGAGTGGCCTCGACCCTGAGAGGCCCCCCTTTAGTGGTTTCCCTGCCAATAGGTGAAATCAAAATTATGTCTGATTTTGCCGTGTTTGCTATCATTATGACGAAACTTGGCCCATCGAGATTTACACTTTTTCCAACCATGGTCATCGGCACTACAATTAAAATAAGGTGGTTTCGACTTGGGTTGGACCTTATTTCTTGGAGTTGGACTCTCCTTAGTAGAGTCCGGTTTAGTTGAGGCCTGTGCCACGCCCTTCTCCCTTTGATTATTACCCCTATTTTTATTGGGACTTGGTTTATTACTATTATTTTTGTTGTGATTAGCAGTTCCAGATTTAGGATTTTCATTGGGGATGGCTTTGGCGTTCATTTCATCCACCAACTTCACTAGAGCATACGCCAATGCAGGAAAGAATGAATGTTCCAGGTTAGGCGGTGTTCGCTCACCCCTGTCCAAATTAGTAGTCCTTTCCACTTTCGTTGCAAGGAGCGTCCACCGATTATAATCCGAGAATGCGAACCGCCTAATAGATCTTTGAAAATCAGACCGTAGATTACGATGTCCCCTATCCATTTAGGATAAGGCACTATCCAGGGCCTTGATAATTGATGTCTCCGTACATCATTAGGAACGAAGTTTTGAAGTGTTGCCAAGTAGGCCAGGCATGACAGTTATAGCAGAACCATTGCAATAGCAATTTATCAAAAATTAATGAAATCCCTATTAATTGTTATTCATCCAGACCACTAGCAATTGGCGTGGAAGCCACGAAATTCGCTCCCATTGCAAGTCGGGCCCCCGAAGGAATACAAGCCGAACCTAATTCAAGCACGAACGTACTTTGTTCCAATAGTGGCCTGATGTTGAATTGAATGGGTCAGTAAATCGTTAGCAATGTGTCGACACGTATTGTCATTGGTTATATTTGAATTCAATTTATGTTCCACTTATTGTGAAAAAGATGCAAAAAGAATAGTTTCCTACTCCATGTTATTATTCACTTGCCTGTGTCTCGCGACCGAGTTTGAAACCTGAGCGTTAATTATAAGTGAGGATACTTGTAGTTCCTCAAAATATGCGCGAAGAGTCGTGGAGTACCGTGGAACTCCTCCATTTTGAAATTCGTGGGATTGCGATAAAATAGTAGCTCCCCCTTCACGGACAAAATCATACCGTGAATCTATTGGATTGAATTTATTGGATCTTATACTGGGATGACACTATCCAGACGGATCATTATATCCTAGCCAATCGACCCGACATTGTCTTCTGAGAGAAAAAAGGTGGAAAAATATATATCATTGACATTGCTTGACCATTTAATTAGAATTCGCACGGAACTTATACAACGAGGATCCATAAGTATAGAGAACTAAGGCATGAAGTAAAGACAATATGGAGGAATGTGAAACATGCATATATTCATCATATTCAGATTTCGGCGACAGGCAATGTGCAAGAAAGATGCACTGAACATCTCGGAATTCTAGGAGTCAGTGGGGCACTGGCAGCAGCTTCGATAGCGGTCTTATTAAACATCTGTCGCATTGTAAGAAACTTCCTAGACCATCAGGAAGATAGTGGCTTGAGCCCTATGGAGTAGCAAATGGCAGCTTCAAAAGGCATCCAGAGGTGACTCATGTCACCTTCAACGCTCTCGGCCGCTGCGTACAACAGAACCGTAGGAAATTTCAAACATCGCATTGAATTCTTAACATCTTCAACTCATCTGGCGCTGACATAGTCCGTGGCTGATGATGAAATTCCGGGTTCACCCGAGAATAAAAGCTAAGAAAAAAATGATAATATTAGTAATAATAATAATAATAATAATATCAATAATAATAATAATCCTACCGGAGGTGTTCTCGCGTTGGCGTCGCGGTAGGCCTTGAGCTTTCCTCTCATGACTTTGACGCCTATGTTGGCGGCAGCACTGCTACTGACAGGATTTCTCATGCAGAATAGATGGAGAACGAAGAAGAAAGGAACACTGAGGAACACCAAAACCCACAAATAATGGAGGGCTTAAAAAATATATTGAAACGATGGTCGCTTCCGGAGGATCGTCTTGGCCCTCCTGGAGCCAAGGTTGGGGGCCACAGCATGCGGGACGGTGGTAATAGTGAGTTGCGTGATGTTCTGGCAGATCTCATCGATCACCAATCTGGCCAGCAAGAACATCTGCGACGAACGACGAACAGTTGAAAATCAACTCTGCCTGATGAAATTGCTTTGGCTAGTGTAAGCGATTTGCAGCCAACAACCTCAACAGGAATACCGCGGAAGAGCATTAACTGGAATACAACCAAGTTAGAAAAATGGATGCGTCTCTATAACGAAAGCGCGAAGTTTGGAACTAAACGCAAAAAGGGACACAGTTTTGAGATAAAGTTCGCTGCGAAGTATCCCGACATACAGAGGGTTACAGTAATAGATCTTATCTCTAAGGTTGAGGATATCATAAATAATCTGCTTATCTCAGGAGACCTAGCAATGGAGATTAATTGGAAGGTTGAGAGGCAATACAAAGGTTATACAACATCATCGTCTTATTTATGTTCCTGCGCAACCTCGTGATGATCCAGTGCCACCACATCCTCCAGAGGCAAATGGCCTGATTCAACCAGAGGCAGTAACATAGATTCAGCAACCAAGAAGGCGATTAAAATGAATATGCGATGTGAACAGAGATGTTATGCGCCTTTATCTTGTGGCAGAGAATAGTGGGCAAAGTGCGAGGAGAGAACATCATCGTCCCTTCTAGCTCAAGTACCCGAATCTAGCCGCAATAATGAAGGAACAGAATCTAGCTGACCAAAAACGCTCGATATATATCAAGAAATTGCTTTCAACAGTTGAAAAAGCTACCATCAAAATGGAAGTAGAACAACAGCCTCCTATTGATGAAATCCCTATGGAATTCGTGGATAATAAAGAGGTGATTAAAGCTGAAGGCATGGGTGCTAGGGATGATGAAGGACGAGTATAGGGTTCGCTAGAACCATATCCGGACATTAACGTTTCCGTTGAAGTGAACAGCGAAATCCCAGAAAAATTTGAGCATCTTGAAAGGAATTTTGGTTAAGCTCTATGAGAGTTCAGGAATGTAGAACCAACACAGAGGCATATCCTGCCAGAGATATTCATTACGAGAAATCTTCATGCGCTTATAGGGCACCTAAATAACAAGGTTTTTTCAATGCATTTGAACGCAGAACTAACTTCGTTACAGGTGCAAACTCTTGTGTGTTGTGCGGCTGTGGCAGCCGTAAGAACGTTGGGCCATGGAACTAGTCCTACGAATGCAGTTTTTTCCTCCGGAAGAGAGCGAGATCCACCATGGAAAATCAGGTTGGATATGAAATTTAGCAAAGTGAGGAGCATATTCGGTCGATTAACTCAATATAAGAAAGGAAAAAGAACTAGAAATGGCATGTTACTAAAATCATCCACCCTCGGAACGTCGAGACATTCGCACCAGCTGTATTGGATGAGATTATAGAGTCCTAACGGCAGAGTCCTTATGTTCTTACTGCTAGACTGCGTCGGTACAATAAGATTAGTGCAAGGGGGCAGCAAAATCGAACATTCCAGGTAGGTGAAGGGAGAAGCTATCGTGAACTATAATCTTGGACGTAAAAGATCGAGAAAATATTCAGCTATATTTCTCTATACAGGGTTTGTCCTGAAAGTAATAGGACTCATTTTCTTCTGCCACGACTGTACTTCGGAGCGTGCGCGCACCAACTGGATTCGGTAGAGGGCGTTCCTAGCTAACGAACGAGCGGCTGGTCAGTTGTCTCCGAGCACTTGGAGAGTCAGG
>JAUMHM010038989.1:0-15659 GCA_032362435.1 Melikaiella ostensackeni
TACAGTGTAAATAGAGTCTCTGATTTTTGGGCTCTTCAAAAATACCAACACCGATTTTTGGGCTCCAACCCTTAACGTTAAAAAAAACCCTGGTTAACACGCAGATAAGACTTTTCCAGAAAATAATCTTTTTGAAGAGTTCACAGTGTAAATAGAGTCTCTGATTTTTGGGCTCTTTAAAAATACCAACACCGATTTTTGGCCTCTAACACTTAACGTTAAAAAACAACCCCTGGTTTACCCGCAGATAAGACTTTCTCAGAAAAATAATCTTTTCGAGAATTTTACAGTATATATAGAGTCCCTGATTTTTGGGCTCTTCAAAAAAAACCAGCATCGATTTTCGGGCTCCTACCCTTGACGTTAAAATGGAACCCCTGGTTAACCCGCAGATAAGGTTCTTTCAAAGAATAATCTTTTCTACAATTTTACAGTGTAAATAGAGTCTGTGATTTTTGGGCTCTTCAAAAATACCAACACTGGTTTTTGGGCTCCAACCCTTGACGTTAAAAAACAACCCTTGGTTCACTCGCAGATAATACTTTCTCAAAAAATAATCTTCTCGAGATTTTTACAGTGTAAATATAGTCTCTGATTTTTCGGCTCTTCAAAAATACCAACACCGATCTTCAGGCTCCAACCTTCAACATTAAAAAACAACCCCTGGTTTATCCGCGGATAAGACTTTCTCAAAAAATAATCTTTTCCAGAATTTCACAGTGTATATAGAGTCTTTGATTTTTGGGCTCTTTAAAAGTACCAGCACTGATTTTCGTTCTCTAACCCCTAACGTTAAAATGGAACCCCTGGTTAACCAGCAGATAAGATCCTTTCAAAAAATAATCTTTTCCAAGGATTTTACAGTGTGAATAGAGTCTTTGATTTTTGGACTCTCCAAAAATACCAACACCGATTTTTGGACTCCAGCCCTTAACGTTAAAAAGCAACCCCTGATCAACACGCAGATAAGATTTTCACAAAAAATAATCTTTTCGAGAATTTTACTATACAGTGTCAATAGTGTCTTTGATTTTTAGGCTCCTTGAAAATTCAAACTCGAATTTATAGATAAATGTTTGATTTTTTGGACGTTAGGGTGGTTTTTGCAAAAAAATAGCAAGCATTGCAGAGCCTAAGAAAAGCGCAACACTACTTTCTATTTTGTTTTTTCCAGGTTTGAGTTTTCACTAAGGGGGTGGTTTTTTTGAACATAAGGGTGGCTTTTGAAAATTTTTTCAGGTGCATTCGAGAGCCCAGAATCAGCCCAAAATATTGATGCACTATGTTTTTTGGAAATTTTATTCTTAGCAGGGGGTTGGTTTTTTTGCACATAGGGGGTGTTTTTAAAAAAAAAATTTCGTGCCCTTGAGAGCCCAAAATAAGCCCAAAATTTCGGTGTACTTTGTTTTTTCCAAGTTTGAGTTTTTACATAGGGGGTAGTTTTATTGTTAGTAGGGGTTGTTTTTTGGAATCGTTTGTTGGTGCGTTCAAGAGTTTAAAACTATATTTTATCATTTATGACAATTGGATCATCTATCTGTTATATATTTTGGTGGCTAAGATTTATTATGAATCTAGAAAAAGTCAATTAATTCGAAATTAAAGGTGTCAGTATCTGGGTTTTATATATAATTTCAAAAAAATTGTAGTTCAGTTACCATAATCTAAAAGCAGGGTATTGAAAAACGGGTGGCATATTTAAAATTAGATCAGAATTCGAGAATTCTCAAAAATCTGATGTTTTTCAACATTTTGCTGTACAGCGGTTAATTATAGAAGGATTTATACGAAGGGTGTGAAAGGGAAAAATACTTTGCTCTTAAATCAATTAAAAGTAATTATGAGGGAAAAATGATTATTTCTGAAGATGTATTGGAAGACCTTACTTGGTAGAAGTATGTGGGTTGATATTTATCAAATTCAGTTAGAGAGGCCAACTATGAACTGGAAAAGTATACCGGAGCTTCGCTGACAGGTTGGGGAGCTTTCTTTAATGGCGAGAGAGTTAATGGTCATTGAAAAGATAAAGAAAAGTCCAGATATATAAATTATTTAAAACGTTCAGCTGAATTTTTGGTATAAAAAATTTCGCGAAACATCTTAAATATTGTGAAATTTTTTTACACGTTGATAACACCACAGCCTTTTCATATCTCAACCGACTGGATAGTGTTCTATTCAAGAATTTAAATACAATAATAGAAGAAATATGGGAATTCTGAACTTTTGCATCGTATATCACTTCAGAAGAAAATATAGAAGCAGACTCAGAATCTAGACGCAATAAGCCTACTTCTGGAAAAAAATCATTTGAAGAAGCGTTTATAAAAATACATGATAAGTCCGGAAAATCAGAAATCGATCTATTTGCGAGTAGAGTAAATGCTGAGTGTGGAAAGTTTATATCCCGAGAAAAGAGATTCGGAATCGATAGCTTTCAATGCATTTACTATTTCATAGGGACATCGTTATTTTCATGTGTTTTTTTTTCGAAACCCTACAAAAAATAAGATCCGAAAAAGGATACGGCAATTAAAGCTAAAGGCAGTATGCATTGTTCTAATAGAGATCAAGACGTTTTTTGGAACAATGTTACCCTGAATCTTTTGCCCGGAATCTTATCAGGGGATCATTTAAATTAAGAGATACGCCAGAAGCGTCGATATGAAATACAATGTCATCATCAAGTGATTTGTCGTTTAAAAAATACGAAACATGTCTGAAAAAATAGGGGAATCTCCGCGTCCAAAAAAACTCAGACCCTTTCACTAGCTCGATCCCAGAAATTTCAGAATTTTTGAAAGAGTTGTTTGAAAAGAGAGCAGCTCATAATACAGTTAACTGCCACAGATAAGCCATATCTCTACTTGTTGGTTATGAGATGACTCGAGATCATCGAATGACGATATTTTCCCCAGGTATTTCCAAATTAAAAGCTTCAGTGCCAAAATAAAATTTGACTTCGGATCCAAAAATTGTTTTAGATTACATATCTTCCCTACCCGATTATAAAACGATATCTGTCTAGATATTGACTAAAAAGCTCGTTTGCTTATTAGCCTCAATTACTGGACATCGAGTGCAAACTTTTTTGTTCATAAAATCTGAAAATATCGAGGTATATGAGGATTGAGTAGTCATAAAAATACCGGATCGTATGGAGACATCCGGTCCAAATAGGAAACAACCTGCTTTGGTACTACCTTTTTTCTCTATGAATTTCAAGATCTGTGGGGCAACTGAGATGGAGTGTTACCTTCGTAGAACTAAAGAATTGCAAAATAATGTATTTTCACTGTTCATTTCTAACAAGCGTTCATTTAACGCCGTAAAAGCGCAAACTTTAAGATATTAGGTGAAAGATGTCCTCGAGAAGAGTGGAATTATTACTAATATCTACACCGCTCATTCCACCCAACATGCTTCAACATCAGCAGCAAACAGAAAATGGCGTTGACTTAGGCACATTGCTGACAACAGCGGGTTGAACTGAAAATTCGGGAAAGTTTTCAAAGTTTTATGTTTCGCAAGTTACTAAAGGTAAGAGTTCGTTTGCTAATGCTATTTTAAATAGTTAAAAACCTATCACTTTATTTTTAATATTCAGAATTGAAAGTGTTGATTGTGAATCCGAGTTATTCTATGAAGAACAATAAACAGTTCTGAAATGTTAAAACATGATTTGTCCATCATTTATATATTACCACCGTAACATGCTTTAAACTTCTACATGTTGATCTAGAGAAAGGGGCGCATAATACAATAAGAAAATTGAACGAACTCACTTGTAAGTGAAATTATATCCTCATTGTATAAAGCGCCCCTTACGAAATGATCAGTCTCACCCCTAGAAACTTTCCAATTCTCAAAAAAAAAACTCTTGAGGCCCAATATATGATACGGTGCAGCTTTAAAGAGATGACAAATTATTGTGGATGAGACCATGTGAACCCCTTACTATAAAATACTTTTTTGTTTTGAGAAGCTTTCAAAATTGCGGAAATTCGACGGGAAGTATAGGGACTACATTATGACTATTTCGGAGAAGGCGCTTCATGCAATTGGTATAGAACTTCACTTACAAGTAAGTTCGTTTAATTTTCAAATTTCTTTCTGATTCTGTTTTGGGGATGCTTCTTGAGTATTCGAAGCCTGACATAAAATCAAAAACAATCGGTTGGACCCTTTTTGGAACAGACCATTTTTTCAATTCTTGTTCCAATTGTTGAATATGTTTTCATAAGAACTAATTAGAATTGAAATTTTTTATTTCGAAAAAAGATATAATTATTCAAAAATCAGAAAAAAATTTAAATTATTTTTTTTCGGAAAGGACCCAACAGATTTTTGTCATTTCAAGCTTACAGTATTCGGTAGACATCCTTAAAACAATCAGAAAGGAACCGGGATGTTTAAATATATTTCCACTGCCCTGAAACATTGTAAGTAATGGCCACGTACTTTTATTTTGTTTCGGATGAATTTTATATCGCTAATTTTAGAAAAAATTTTAGTTGAGTGGACCAAATTTTTGTTCTGTTGACGCGATTCGTTTTCTGAATGAGTACAAGTTTTCGGATTAATTTTTTTTTCATTAATTTCGAAAGATATTTTATTATTTGAACCGAATTTTTCAGATGAATCTAGCAAATGCAAAATTTCGAAAAATGCAAGATAGAAAAGAGTGTCGAGATACTTTTGATTTGAACTTTTCGAGATGCATATTTATGAACTGCAGCATTTCAAGGAAATGCTTTGGGAAATCTTTAATACATGGCGACTTTTTCAAGAAGAAATTTGCATTAATTCGGTGGAATATGTGTCTTCGGAAACTCTTTAAAGAACATCATTCAATGAGGTTCTGGGAAGCACAGCAATACACCAGTATGAAATAAGAAGGAGATGTATTATGAGGACACGGAGCTAAGCTTGTAAGACTGTTCCCTGCTCTTTGCCTGCAGTGGCGGAGAAGTGAATAATTGGAATAAAAAGCAGTGTAGTATTTGAAAGATGTATATCTTTATTTAACGAATCAAGGTTGCCGGTAGAAGTCATGCAAATCATATATCTCCCGTTGAGCCCACTCAATGTCACTCCTATTAAAACATTGGTGAAAAACATTATTCACTCGTATATCCCCCATCTTGGGGAGAGGTCCATTAGCTATAAGCACGGCAACATTGGGTTTGCAAGTACGTATATCTTGACAGGGTGGGTGCAATCTATCTATAATTCTGTAAGATCTAGGTACTCCTGACATTTTTAAAGTGAATGCAACTTCGAGCCCTCTCAGTGATTTCCCACTGAAGATGCTAGCGTGGGCTACGGCGAGATACAGGCTTACTACAAATGCATCGCCAAGTTTGTTTTTTCCTTTTCTGACTTCCACTACGTCCTGACCTCTGAGTGGCGGTAATTGGTCGGGAGAAAGGCTTCTTCGTTGAGCTGGAGGTGCACGCTTTTCACGAATTTTTGGAAGTGATGTTGTATCTGCAAAAATCATACAAGTTTATATATTAGCTAACGATATAAACAATTTCATTATGTTAGATAATAATATATAATGTATAATGTGCTGAAATTATTCATATTATTTTCTTACTGGCAACATCAATCGCGCACTACGCTCGCATTTAGTTTCTTGTGTTGAAGGAAAAACTGATTCTTAATAGAAGTTCATGATGAAAAATCAATAAGACTACACCAAGCAACTATGATAAAAAACAGAAGTAAGGTAAGGATAAGTGTCTCCAATGAATATGTAGGGCTCAAAATTGTCGAATGAGGATTGAATTTAGTAAAATAGAACGTGAGATTTGGTTTGGAAGTTAACAGTTGGCGAGTAGAAGAAAGATAGTACAGGGGTTGGGGGGGGGGAGTTTTTTGCTTTTAGAGGGTGAAACTCACAGGAATTTCTTCCAACTTAAAGAAAAAGTCTTAGTCGCACCGGAAAATTTTCAAAACTTCTGAAATTTTTGAAATTTATTCTTGTCCATGTATATACGAAACATCCATGAGGACATAATGCAGCCTTGCCTAACATTCTGCTTAATATCAAACCAATCACTGAGTTGTCCCTTCACTCTTACACATCCCAAATCCTTTCCTTAGTTATTTCCATGACCATCCCAATAAGTATTTCGTTAAATATATTGCCCACGGCTCTTTGTAGGCTAATTACTCTGTAATTAGTACAGTCGCCACTATCACCATTTTCCTTGTAGATTGGGACGACAATTTCCTTTCTCCAATTATTTGGAACTTCACCATCCACAACACACATATGCATTAATCCGCTCAGCCAAGCAAACAAATATCCGCCACCTCCCTGAAGCATTTCAACGGTGATACCATCCACATCAGCAGCCTTACCATCCTTTAGTTTCTTAATCACGAATATACTGTCGTCGATATCGATTCTTCTCCCGCTACCTACAACGGGATTGGCTAACGTATCCTCATTAATCTGAAAGTTGTTATGCTCCATAGCTTGACCTCCATTAGGGTGTAGCGTAAAAAAGGAATTTTCGGAAATGAAAGAGCATGGGGTGCCATTCTTTTTCTTTGTCTTTAAAAGCGAATGTGTGAAGTTTTGTCGGAATCAAAAAATTTTTAACCGCCCCGCGAAGCCAAAATATGTCAAAAAATCTTCAAAAATAGGGTTTCTTCAAATTTACTTCACGAATATGTGTCGCATCGAAAAAATAATAGTAACAGATGTTGTTTGTGATGTCAAAATACATCTGTTATGATCACAAAGTTTTTTGAGTCAAGCAACCGTTTTCGAGTAAAATGAAAAAGTAGGTAAAAATGGTCAATTTTTTTATAATAGGCATATAATTTTAATCTCGCTGATTTATTTCTTTAATATTTCAAGCACAGCATTTGTATTAAAATGCTGTATGAACAAGTAAATAGCCAGCAGAGGAATTTCGCGAGTATCTCGAGCATTCATGCAGTTCTTTGCTAGTTTTTCTTACTAACTTTCCAAAACCCATATCGAACAGGTTGCTGCATTCCGAGTCCCACCCTACACCCATCCCACCCATCCAACCATGCGAGTGTAATCTAGTTGAGCTATCACTTCTGAGTCAATTTGAATTGAGATTTTGTTTTAAAAGAGGACATCAACTTTCTCGACTCTGTGATAGCCCTGATGAAGCCACCTCTCTGTCCTTCGGTGACTGATCCGCTGACTTCAGTGATTAGCTTCACTGTTCTTTCGACCGCTTGCGTATGAAATGGGAAGTTTTTTACATCGTCTGGTTGATCACCTTGCTGATCAACGATCATTTTTATTTCGTCTGATGTTAAGTGTACTAAGATTGGAGGCTCTGTGACTTCTACTTCATCCCAGTCTATGAGATTCATATAATCTCTGGCCTCAAAATTCAATTTTGGCGCAACAAAAGATCGCACAGCAGGCTTAGGTTTTTGCATTTTCGGACTCCCGCGCTTTCGTCATCCAGAAATCCCTCTCTCTGGTACTGCTTGCGTCTTAGGAATTTTTTTTGTATTGGCTTATCTACTACTGCGTTTACATCATCGGGTGAGTACCTGGTAAGACTAATTAATCAAAACAGATTTTAGGCACCATCTAAGATGGAGTTGTGTACTTTAATTGTAAATCACATTAGGGTGCACATTCTACAAATGAATACAACCAGGGCTATCGATTCCGAACAAGCATCCCTGGTGGAAACGTAAAACCTGAAAACGCGGTTGGCAGTAGTAAGAAATCTCGCATGGTTCAACAATCCAGGGTTAAGATCGGACAGATTTTCTGGGTATTTTCATGTGACTACGGCCGTCCATATCTCTCTCATGTACCGTTGATCAGTACCCAGATCCGATTCGGCACTCAAGACTTCGATGAGGTTGTCCTCTTTGTTTTCACATGGTATACTCTAAAAATCGCAAATAGGCAATTTTTCACAATTTTCCAGTGCTTTCCCTATAGGCCTAGAAAACGCTATTGGGTCCGAAGTTCAACTCTACAAACTGTCGGAGAGTTGACGGAAAGGAAGCTCCTTACCATGCAGTTGGTATATCTACTATTACAAAGGTCTCTGCAGCAGCACGTCAATCATCATATTAATTCTATGTTCCTGCCTATTATTCACAGCAGTACCATTGCAGCCAACCACTTGAAAATTTTTGAGAACGAATGTAGGTCCTTGTCCATCCGAATCAGTTCTCATCAGGTATTCATATATGTATTGATTGAGAAAAACTTGCTGCGTCAGAGGACTTAGGTGGGACATGCCCGATATACTGTGAATCAGCCCTTTGAACAAGTGGAGTGTTGGACTGCGAATTGACTAAATCTTGGCGGTTTTTTACCCTACATCTCCATATTTTACTTCGGTCAACTACCAAGGACATGTTGTCATCGGTAATTATTCCATGGTCCCGCAAAGCATCCACCGCAATAGCAGCTGCAGCTATGCTCGGTACATTGTACCAATCAGACCTCTTTACACCTAATTTATTGAGATATTTTTCCGGTTTCGAAGGCAAGAAGTCTTCATCGCATGAGGAGAGTATTTTCAAACAAGATGATAATTCAAGAAAATCCTCCTTTTCTGGAAGCGGCATCGTTTTCAAAAAAGTTTCCATAGCAGAAGAATTTCTTGTTATCCTGAGTAAATCCTTCGATTTCCTTTCTTCAACTCTATTCATCTCATCCGTAAGTGGAGGATTGACATTAGACATGAACATACGTTTAGTTGAGCGCTGATAAGCTAAAAACTCTCTTTCTCTGACAGGAATCTTGCTCGTGCATGTACATTCGCTGTTTTAAAGCTGTAAGGAGGAAGGACCTAAGCCAAATTTTTTAAAGATGATTGAACAAATGATTCACAATTTCGGAAGAAGATAGCTGCATGACTTCTACTCCTGAGAACAAAGATAGTCTATGCCACAAGTATGCTTCAAGTACATCTTTTTCCGTAGACAATGATATTTCACTGGGTTACGAGGAATCTCCGAGCAAGGAACATCTAATCCTACCTCTATAATTCGGAGACATTCTCTCAAAAACGTTCTTCTCGAGTAATGATAGCTTCATTTTTTTGCTAGTTATTCTTTCGGAATTATAACTTTAACCAAAAGTCAAAGATGCTAATGTGTTGCCTCTAAGAACGCCAGATTGTAAGAGAGGAGTGTGGTTCGTTTCTGCGGTTGCTGGACGGTCAAACAAACGAAGATCGCGTAGAAAAAAACAGTTGACTATGAGTATTGTGCGTACCTAAAGTAACGCGGGTTTTCGCATAAATGTTTTTGATTCATATGGAGAAAGACGGGGCACAATGCCTTTATACCAACCTTCATGACATTTCATAGGACGGAAATATTATTTCATATTTTTTCAGGGTAAAAAGAAAAGAATGGCACATCAGGCCCTTTTATTTTCAAACATGTGTATCTTACGCCGCACCCTGCTGATTGTAAGCATATCAGTATTTTAGGATAATTTTAGGCTCACCAATATACCCAAAATTGATCTGATAAATCACTCCTTAACACTGAAAAAGCATTACGAACTTATCACTAATTGAAAAATTGAATATTAAAACAAGAAAATGTAGGTCGGAAGTTAAGGCTTCTTTCGCGCTTCACAAGAATAGCCGAAAATTTCAAATTAAAAACAATTACATTACATCCCTACCACATTCAGCGAGCCCCCTCTCAGCTGCTTTCAAGTAAAACAGACATTACTTCAAACTGGATTGAAAACGAAAATCACCTAATAAATATAAAAAATCATTTAAAAATCACCTACTATTGTTTTTGACAGTACAATTGTTAATTTATCAAATTTTAAATTCATAATGAACTATTGAATCCTGCATCGAGAATCCACTTATTGATGACACACTTATATCAATCATTTTGAATAAATTACTTGTTATTAAAGCAACAATATCTTGGATTTTACCATTTTCTTCTCAACTTCATGTTTAAACAAATTGAGAAAAAGAACTTTTTTTTCAAAGCGGCCTCGAAGAATCTCCTTAGAATTTAATGAACTTCAATTTGAAAAAAAACTTGAAATCAATTTAAAATTGTAGCCAGAATCGCATTTCCAACATTTTTTCATCATTTTGCCCCGTTGTGGGACGGCCTCTTATTGGTCCGATACTACCCGTCGGTAGTGTACTTTATTGAAATTTATCGTATTTCATTGTGAAAATACATTTCCACCTGGGTAGATAACATCACAGTCATTCGCAGAAATTTTTCTTGAAAGAAAAATTTGTTTTAAAAAGAGTACAAATATAACTTAGAGGGCTTAGGGGACTTAAGGGCCAGAAATTCAAATAGGCTGTTTAGAGATGAAATTGAATTTGTTTATATAATACAGAATTTTACAGCTTTTCGCTCTATTTGGAAAAAGCTAAAAGTTCGAATTGCAAAAATTGTCATATTCTCGTTATATTAGTTTATTTACAGAAAAAATCGCTCACCAGTATTCTCTCCAGATGAAAGCGCAATTCCTAGCGATGAAATCGCGCAAAGTATTAGGACACTCAGAAGAGAAAACTGTTTCCCCATTTTGTTGAAAAATTAGGTAGTTACAGTATAGGCGGTATTAAATGATAGTGACTGAATAAGAACTCGACATTTATAGGAAAATTCTGCTTCAGGTGCTACAAATTCAAGAACACTCAAACATATTCCAAAAAACGTGTATTATCTGAATCATTTGTTTGAGGAGTTGAGTTAACAAGAAATATAAATTAAAAAATAAATATAACATATTTCTTAGAAGACACATGACCATTAATTATAATCATTGTAAATTATTTTAATTATTCATAACTGCGAAACAAAAAATTTGTTAATAATAGTCAATGTTATATTACTGGACGCCATCTTATACGTCAGAATCCATTTGAAAATTTGAATCACAATTTTGAATTCTTCAGATTAACAGAAGAGGCGCATCCAAAGGAGTAATTTTTTTCCTGAGAGGGAGCATCTGGAGATTATACTTCCCTCTCCACTTCCGAAACTGAAAATTATCATCAGAATCTGAACGTTGGAGGGGGGGGGGCAATATACCCGTGACGCTCGTCTTGGAACTCTCTGGATCCACGAATGAATGCAAACAGTATTAACTTAAACATTTGAATCATGATTATATGAAGTAAAGAGAAATAAAAGTATCAACTGACGTGAATCGAGTTACCCAAATAGACCTTGAAATAACTAAGATTCAGGCGAAAAGAAGAATCTCACTCGTTATCAAGAAGTGAATTGTATACGAACTGAAAATCATCAAGATAAAATATTATATACAGATAAAGAAATAATGCGATTGAAAATGCGTTCAAATTGAATAATTTCAAATGAATAATTTGGTTGAATAAAAAATAACTTTGTTCCAAGAGCGATCCTCGTGTCTGTACATAGGAGTTTTATTTTGAATTGCCAAAACCTTATTTACAAGCAATGCTAAATGTGAAGTAACAATCCTGTTGCAACAAATAATTTACAGGTATATCTTCTTATTTCATTAACAGGAAGTGCAGGTTCAATAAAAAGTGTTGCAATTTTATTTTCCTGTAAAAAAATTTTTAGACAGAAAGTTAAGAATCGCCATTGAGCTTTTTGTAGACGTATTTCTGTACCTGTTCATTCAATTTTTGTGGTCATTGATGGATCAGAGTTGTAATAAATGATACGCGATCAACATCAATGTATTTTAATTGCAAACCCTAAAGGAATGATAGAACAAAATAAAGACTAATCCTGTGCCTAATTTTCAGATTTTTCTGAATACCTAAAAAGATCCAGCACCTCAGAGAAATTTCCTGAAAGTGTTCTAAACTTCTGAATAAACCAGGAATTTAGAGAAAAGGTAACACCTGAATGGAAGGTTTTCCTAAACCACAGAATTTAGCCAATTTCCTATGTTTTTAGCTAAATCCCTGATTTTCCTAATTTCCCGTTTCACATATATACGGTTTGCTTCGGATCCTTGGGAACCGAATCGGTGGGCCTATGACAAAGCCACCGAATGCGTCCTCAGGTTATGGAAAGAGGGTCACAGTAACGAGGACTTCTGCTGGATACGGTTACAAAACTTAACAAATGGTCGCGGAAAATTGTCCAGAAATGGTGCCGAAGGAAACTCCCCCCATCTGAGGCGTGAACAACCGTGCTGAAAGCTGAATTGCACCTAGGTGAGGTGTCCCTAATGGTGTCTCTGGGATACAGGGCAATCTCCTAAAGTATGTAGCTTTACCCTTGCTAGGGTGGATGAACCCTTTCCCTGGCCACTCGTGGGAACAACTATGATGACACCAAACATAGCAGTAAGTGCGATTCAAAACTACCGAGAGCACAGAACACCCGGCAATGGGTCGGCAAACAGTACCGACCGCCCTAGAGTTCGTAGTGCTGAGAATAATGTGGATGGAAACACGCTAGCGAACCGGTGAGATGCTCAAGTTGAGTGGACAGATCGACTCACGGATGACTAGCTGGATTGCTACGATGGTAGCATTATCTCTGTTCGCAGAGACTACAAAACGCATACACACTTTGTGGTTCCAGAAACACCCAGAGCAACAGTCATTGCGAAATCGCGCTGACACCCTCATGCGAACAGGAAACGTACGCGAAACGCTTCGCCAACCGCTGCAAGAACAACCCGCAGACGAAGTGGAGAAAGCGTCATTAAGACCAATCGCGGAAAGCAGGCAACACCTGAGAGATTATGAAGATTTCAGGACAAGAAGGAACATTAACATCCAGGTTCCTCCGAAGCCGCAAGATCTAGCTGATATGGATGCTGCGCTCCTCGAAAATTCTTCGGAAGAGACTGACCTCTGAACCATCACTTGTTCAGTTTATGATGCAGCGAGATCCTTGGCCGATTCAGATCGGCGGGTAAAGCCGACGATGGATCAAAAGACCAAAAGGCGCTTGCATCAACTGAACAAGAAGATTGGCCGGGCTAGACAGAACGCCTGCCATATTCAGTGTGTCATTGACTACAAAATAGCTGGTAAGCCCTTTACGGTAAGGGTTCAAAAGTTCACTCATGAACTGAGGATCCACCATCACTCAGTGAACAAGTCAAAGCTGCTGAATAACAAGCAGCACATTGTTGACAAAATACGAATGTTATCAGAAGCTAGCAGGAGAGTACAGAAGAGGGGGGATGGGTCAGGGAGAATCAACAGTTTCTCGCTGACTCACTGCGTCTCTCCATCGATCCCTCTGTTCCTGTCAATAATCTGACCCAGTCTCAGGATGTCGAGACTTTTTGGAAGGAGATTTATGGAGATCGACACCCATTAAATGAAGACACTGAGAACGTCATCCATTTCAAGGAGATGTGCAGCAACGCTGTAACATCTGAAAAGGAATGTTCACCAATCACAGCCAAAGAGGTGAAGGAAGCTCTAATGGGAACGGAGGACTTTTCTGCTGCCGGACCAGATTGCATGAAGAACTTTTGGTGAATGAAGTTTATTTCTACGCACCAATATCTGGCCCGGATGTTCATCTCATAATTAAAGTCGGAGACACTCATTCCGCAGTGGCTGCTATTAGGATGCACTGTACTCCTACCGAAGAAAGGCGACTTGTCCAATCCAACGAACAACAGAAAAAGATCCACTAACAACGATCGATCGGAAAGAGGCGTAGCAGACTATCGGTAGAACCTACTAATCGATAGAAGTGTCCTGGTTCGCTTACCAGGAAGCTTTCTATTTAACCTCCCATAGACTTATCATGTGCCTGTTGAAAAGTTGAAGGTTCATCCACACATAAGGGGATACATAGGGAGTTTGATGCTCGTTTGACAAACCAGATTCATTATCTCATCTGGAAAGCATTGTGCGACAAATAAAAGCGTCACCTTCCAGAGGAGCGTCTTTAGAACGGCACCATGATCCCTCTCCTCTTTTGAACCAGACTTCTGCCACTACCTCTCGCACTACGCAATTCTCATGGGTACCTATGATGAATTAAAAATCTATGCTTCTGGAACGGAGCATCTCAAGCATGCTCTGAAAATCGTGGAGGCGTACACACGAGAAATTGGTATGTACGTTGGATTGTACAAGTGTGCCAAGATTCATCTGAAATGAAGACGACTTGCTAGCGTTCGCGACGATCCTGAGATCGTGGATAGGAGTTCTATCAGACACCTTGACGCTAAAGAGGCCTACCGTTACCCAGGCGTGCCTGAGAGCCGCATTCGTAATATAATATCAGTCAAGGAAGCTCTCCGAAGCATATACAAGCGTCTCCTTCAACAGATTTGGTCTTCCAACCTGTAAGCGTTAAACAAGATATCTGCGACTAACATGCTTGCCGTCTCGGTTCTACTCTATTCATTTGGGATGGTTCCATGAACAAAGCACGAGCTCACGGCCCTCAATATCGACACACGTGAGATGATGCATATGCTTACGTTTGCCTTTCTCAAATCATTCGGACTCAATTCAGGCACAGAGGGTATTACTTTCGCGTGTCAGAATATTGTCATTTTCACCTTGGTATATTGTAACCGCATGTACGTCAAGAAGTTCCCAGCGAAATGTGTAGAGCGTGTAATGCGCATGCTATATTACTACACACACACACACGATGTAAATTAACGGCAATATAGCTCAAGTTTCCCTCTTAAGCCACACAGTGACGTTATGTCCCGTCGGTAAAATCACTCACTAACAGACCATTAACATTCTACTTGTAATTTACTGGTTTTCTACAGTTTTCGACGTAAATTACGTCATTAATGTAATTCACGTAGAAAACATCGAGTGACCCGTCACTTTGCGACCCTGGTCGTAGCCTACGAAAGTTGTAGGAAAAATCTAAAATTCACAAGAGACACTCACTGAAATCTTGTCTTTAATTTAAGCGGATAAAATTCCAAAAAATCTCAACGGGTTCATAAAATATGACTAAAAATTTCTAAGCGTGTTTGCTTCTAGTTTCAGTCAACGATCATCGCTCTTGGCGACGGCAGGCCTCGCTGCTTGAGCCTACTGAAACTCGACACTGATGCGCTTGGACATTTTTCGTCATATCTCAGAAACCTGAGAAGACTTTTGAACTTCTCTCCGTTTCAATTGAAAACAAAATTTCAGAGATTGTGTCCTGTGAATTTCTGATTTTTTATACAACTTTCCTAGATCATGACGCGAGTTGAAGCTTGGGCACAAAATCCGAAAAAAATTTGAATTTTTTTTAACACTTCTTACTCGATATATTCTACTTAAGGAAACAAAAAAAAACTCTACTAGGAATCTTTTGACATGGAATTCCATATGCTTTTTAACTTTCCTAAAAAAATGTCTAGTTTCATCTCCGACCGAGTTATCCTGTTTCAAAGTCATCAGTGATTTTTAGTGCCGCTCACACTTGTCGTGTAGATAATTTCCGATGGTAGTGTATATTTCCGAGAATATATATTTTAGTATATATAATAATATTTTTCATCAATCTAAAGATCACTTCGTAGAGGATAAATAGAATTGCGAAATTTTTAGTTATATTTACAGTTTTGCCGACATATAGTCTATTCGTCTCAAAAAGCTAGACAACTAGCCATGGCCCTAAAATTAATTGATTCCCCATTTAGTATATATATATATATATATATATATATATATATATATATATATAAA
>JAUMHM010039034.1:0-15656 GCA_032362435.1 Melikaiella ostensackeni
ATGTATTCCTCAAACCCGAAGGAGTTTTGAGAAAGTTATATCTACATCATCACTTAATGTTTAAGCATGAATATAACTAAGTAGATTCTCCAGGACCTAGCGCGTAGCGCGAGGTACATAAAAGGTCGAGCGCGCAGTGCGAGAAATATTACGTGCGCCATTGACGCGCCCAAACTTCGCGCGGCGCGCACGGCGCGCGATGAGAATGTGCCCGCGCAGCGGACAGGTCTTTTTAGAAAATTTTCGGCATTAAATGAAAAAGAATGTTTATAAATAATCTCGATGCGAGGTTCTTTCTGTAAAAAAGTGAATACGTGAAGATGAGTTAAAAGTAGAAGTCATATTTAGTCAGCCTACGATATATCATACTGAATACGGCTGAAAAGTAGGTGAAGTAATATGTAGTCAGCCCACTGCATCGAAATCAGTAATTTACTGTTCGAAATCAGCTCAAAATGAAACAAACAGGAATTTTTATTGATCATTTTTAAAAATGTATCTTTATCTGATTTTTTGTATAAATAAATAATCTGAAAAAATTTGACTTCTTGAGAATATAATCTTCTATCCCTGAGGAAAAGACTTAAATATAGTTTCTGTGCATCAGAATCAACGTAGGTACACTCAAGGAACATTAATAATTTATTTAAGATAAGCTAATTGTTATCAATAAATTACATAAACAAATACTTAGAAATGAGAAGCTCAACGGTAGAAAAAAATGCTTTGTTGACTAAAGGTGCTCAAGTGCATTAAAAAAATAATACTTGAGAAATATTAACAAAAAATATTGTTATGAACATATCTATTTACAAATAGTACATTTTTTTACCCTATTATCAGGTATATATTGTTTTTCTAATAAAACTAGCATCGAATTCGAAGTATGTTTAAAATTGATTAATAACAGTACAAAGTTACAATTATTAAATGTTTTTTACCATTAATAATGAAAAGTATTACCAAATTCCAAAATTGGTCACTTTCACATAGAATAAAATTTTTTCCTGCTAAACAATATTCCAGACAACTGAATATTAGAATTTTATTAGGAAAATAAGTCATTGACTCTTGATTGTTATTCTCATGAAGAAAATTATTAAATTCATATTCATTTTTGAATTTTTGCATAGATAAACACCGTTTTTCTTATAAAACGAAAAAGTCATCACATCACTCAGTCATTTTCACGCAGGAAAAAACTATTTTTGTCTACTATATCATGTTCTATACAACTAAATAGTAATTTTCCATTGAAAAAATTTGTCATTGATTCTCAATTTTCAAAGCTACTAACAAATTATTAAATAAATATTTAACTGTAACTGTTTTTCACAGAAATCTTTTTTTCTACATGAAAATTACTAGTCTCAAAACTTTTTAATAATTTATGTTATTAACAATAAGAAGGATTTAACGTTTGTAATATACTGTAATTATTTATTACCTTTGAAAATATTTTTAATTGGTTTTATGAGGAACACAAAGTTTATCTATACAAAAAATGCAAAAATGAATATGTATTTAATACTTTTTTAATGAGGATAACAATTCGGAATCGGCGTCATATTTTCTCAATGGAAAATTACGACTTAGTTGCGTAGTACATGATATAGTAGACAAAATATTTTTTCTACGTAAAAATGGCTAGTTTTGGAATTTTTTCATAATTTATGACATTAACAGTAAAGAGGATTCAACTTTAATGATGTTCTGTGATTATTTATCACTTTAGAACACAATTTTAATTGGTTTTCTGAGAGAAACAATGTTTATCTATGGAAAAAGTGCAACAATAAATATGTGTATAATAATTTGTTAATGAAAATAAAGAGCCAATGTCACATTTTATTTATGGAATATTAATATTCAATTTTCAGAATATTGTTTAGAAGAGGAAAGAATTTTTTTCTGTGTGATAGTGACTAATTTTATAATTTGTCTCTAATTTTTATTATTAAAAATAAGAAACATTCAATATTTGTAGATTTGTGTGATTATTAGTCAATTTTGAACATATTTGATACTGGTTAAATGTTGTTACGAGTATTATTTCCATAATCTACTTAAGCACTTTTAGTCAGAAAATAATTTTTCACTGACGTTGAGCTCCTTATCCAAGTATTTGCTTATATAATTTGTTCATGATAATTAACTCGAATCAGAAACCAATTATTTATGTTTCTTAAGTTCACCTGAATTGATTCTAATGCACAGCGACTTTATTAAAGTTTTCTCGTCGGCGATAAAAAATTTTATTCTCAAAAAGTCTCATTTTTCCAGATTGTTTATTTATACAAAAGATAACATAAAGATTGATTCGAAAAATTATTCCATAGACATTCTTGTCCTTTTTCATGCTGAGCATTTCTGAAAAAAAAAATATCAAACTCCGTTGGGAATTGTAAGCTCTAGCTGATCCTTCTTGTGCAAATGAGTGAAAAGTAGAAGAAGACGTATTTAGTCAGCCTATATAATATCCTACTGAAAATGGATCAACAGTAGACGAAGTAAGATTTAGTCAGCCCACTGTCACAGTGATCAAAACTAGGAATTTGCTGTTCGTAATCCTCTGCAGGGTCTATTTCTTGACGGATTTTGAAGTTTTTTGTTTTTTTGGGATAGGTCTAGAACCTCTCACTTTTATGTCTCTCAAAGATACTCAAGTTTACTATCACGGTTCCAGAATTGGTCACTTCCAGCACGCTATACAAGCTTCGAAAATCAAACATTTCGTGCATGCGTTACAAAAAATCATATTCATTAATTAAAGCGTCTGAGAACCTTGAAAATTGAATTCCGGAAATTTATTTTAAAAAAACTTCAAAATCCATCAAGAAATAGAGCCTGCAGAGGATTATGAACAGTAAATTTCTGGTTTTCACCACTGTGGTGATGGGTTGACTGAACTTTACTTTATCTACCATCAAGCCATGTTCAGTTGGATATACAGTTTCGGCGTAAATTATCTACACGACAGTTTTTTTAGCGTTTGCTAAAGTGCCCTAATTTCTATAATATTAAAATTACATTTTTTTCTTTATAATATTGCGAAAGGTAATAAAATTTTGCGTCTAATCAGTCAAATTGGAGGCAAAATCTCAATTTCATACAAAGGTGTTGCAAAAAAACGTCAAATTTCGATGATTTCGAAAAATTGGAATAACTCAGAAATAATTAACAATTTTCGAACTTCTTGGGCCCTTTTTAAAGTCAAATCTCCATAGCATTCTTTCATTTGTTAAGATATTGTTAGAATTTCCTAGATTGTGCCCTGGGGTCAAACTTGAAGCAAAGAAGTCGTAAAATTTCAAAAGTGGGCGAATACTTACGAAAAATTTCTAAAAATTATTTTTCTCAATATTTCAATGAATTTAAGTGATGTTCATAAAAAAATTGTTGCTTTGTATTTTTTTGAATCATGTGGTGCTTACAATCATTATTTGAAGTTTCGAGACATAGTTGCATCAAGTTTGACCCTAGTCCATGTGTTATAATGTTAATTATTTTTCAGAGTTATTACAATTTTTTCGAAAACATCGAAAGACGTTTTCTTGCAACAGTTTCTTATAAAATCAACATTTTTTTCTTCAGTTTGGACCGTTTGGCCGTGACGCCCTTCCAAGAATTTCTATGATGTAAGCAGTCAGGGCCGAATGAACCAGTGGGCTCCACGCGGTACAGCGCATGAGTCGCATATGGCGTCTGATTGGATACTCTTCGCGCGCTGTTTGAAACGCTAAAAAATATTTGTTTTCTTCATTATAAAAAATGGCTTTTTAACTTACAGATTTATCCATTAGACCAAAATTGATTAATTCTGAGCAGAATTGAAAATAATTAAATCACTATCCTGTAAATACAAAATATATCTTACTAGAATGATAAATTATAAATATTATAATACATATTATAGATATATATTATGAAATATATTATTATAATATATTATGAGTGTTTTGATAATATGTGAATGATAAATATGATAAATAACTAAAGGATATCTTCTATTGACAGAATAGTAATTCGATTATTTTTAATTTTGGTCTAATGGATGATTCTATGAGTTAAAGAGCCATTTCATATAATAAACAAAAAAAAATATTTTTTAGAAATACATATATATATTTTTCTACAAAATGTGTGTATAATTTTATGAAAGAGAAATTTCAGCATGGGTCTCAATAATGTTGTCTGAGACAAGGGTAAACTAAATATTCAGCTGAAATGAGGAACAAACTTTGCTGTCACACGTTAAAATATTTGTTTGTCTGCTTACTTATTTTAAGCGTTTGAGGATCGTTCAGCTTCTCGTCTAAAATGAGAACTTTCTTTATAATGATCAGCCCGGATATTGGATCACCTCTGTCTCACACTTGCTCAAACCACTCTAACACAGCAGCATCCAAGACATTCATTGTCAACAGAAAAGTTAAATTTTCTACAAAAATTGTTGAAATTTCAACTCCAAAAAGACGAATTGTCAACAAACTGTTGAATTTTCAACCAGAAAGAATAAATTTCTAACAGAATTGTGGAATTCCCAACGGAACGATTAGATTTTCAAACAAACAATAACATTTTTTACCGGAAAATGTATTAAGTTTCAACCAAAAAAAGTTGGTTTTACGACAAATGAGATGAATTTTGTATTAAAATGATGAATTTTGAACCAAAAAAATGGATTTTCAACAAAAGAGTTCAACTATCAGCCAAGTAATTGAATTTACAACCAAAAGGATGAATTTTACACCAAGAAGATTAATTTTCTACCAAAAAAATGAATTAGTAAATAAAAGTTAAATTTTCAACAAAATAGTTTAACTTTCAAAACTTAAATATTAATTTTTAAGAAAAAGCTCATTTTCAACCTAGTAGTTGAATTTTCTATCGAAATAGTTTAATTTTCAACTCAAAAAATGAATTGTCAACAAACTGTTGAATTTTCAACCATTAAGGATGACTTTGTTACAAAATTGTGTAATTTTCAACAAAATAATAAGATTTTCACCCAGACAATAACATTTTTAACCGAAAAGGATGAATTCTCAACCAAAAATATAGTAGTAGACTTTCCAATCAAAACTTATTAATTTTCTACCAAAAATAGTTGGTTTTTCAACAAAAGAGATCAATTTTCACGTAAAGTAATGAATCTTCAACTAGAATATTAAAATTTTCAGCTAAAAAAATTAGTTTACAACAACAAAAAAAGACGTTTGAATGAAATACTTAACTTTTTAACTAAAGAGATCAATTTTCAACTAAAATTGTGAATTTTGAACAAAAAAGTGAATTTTCAACAAAAGAATTTAACGTTCTGCCAAATAGTTCAATGCAAAACCAGAAGGATGAATTTTCCATCAAGAAGATTAATTTTCTACCAAAAAAATGAATTAATATATAAATTCAAAGTTTCAATAAAATAGTTCAACTTTCAAAACAAAAACATGAATTTTTGAGAAGAAAGTTTACTTTCAACCTAATGATTGAGTTTTCTACTAAAATAGATGAATTTCCAACTGAAAAAGACGATTTTTGAACAAAGCAGTTGAATTTTCAATCAAAAACAAACGAGAAATAGGAAAAAGAGGGGAATAGAGGAATGGCTGTGAAGTCTGCGATAAATAAATAGGAATTTTGATTCATTTTCAATACTTTTACAATATTAGATTAAAAAACTGGAAATTTTTCTCAGAAAATAAAGTTATTTTTCCACCACACACTTTTTGATTTCGCACTACACTCAGAAAAAATATTCTCTGATTTAAAGAAAATTTTCATAAGACGGATTTTTTCACATAAAACAATATTGTCAAGCCAATTTGAAGTTTATTTTAGTGGAAAGAGAACATTTTTCGGTAAATGAATAACCAAATCGTGCATTTGTTTATAGCATAATCAGCTAATTTGACCGAAAAGACTTTTCCATTCGTTTGTGCAGTATCCTTTGTAAAATGAAGGAAGTTCATTCGGATAAAAATAAATTTTGACATGAATCTTGTTAGTTCCGTTTTCCTGTCTAGTCAACGAGTGAAAACTGCGAATTACCGCCATTAAGTGGCCACTGGGTAAGTTTTAAACGAATAATAAGCTCGCGAATCTCTTTGTGTCCACCTTTTCAGGCTGGTAATTGAGAGAATGAAAAAGCATTTCCTGCTCTTCGCTGACATGACGCGAAGGAGGAGGCTACTTTTTGAAAGTTGAAAATTAGTTTGCAAGGGCAGAAAGAGAGTGCAGTGAGATAACGAGATCTATTATACTAGGTCGTTTGAAAAGTGCCGGGCCTGACGACCAGATGGCGCGACTAGTATAAAATCCTTATCATTCTTCTGAAGTGCTAACCTTAAAAACACAAAATCCGAAGCTTTAATACAGTCTTCTAAGTACTTTGTGTTTATTGTAATTGTCTCGTCATCATTTCAGTTAATACAACAGTCACAAGGTGGATGCAAGAGTTTAAGTTTAGTGGTAGGAGCACAAATGACGATCCATGTTCAGGGAGGCCTTCAGACGCGACTACGCCAGGAGTGATCAAAAAATTTCTCCGTTTAGTGACCGATGACCGTAAGTTAAGGGTGCGTGAAATTTCTATGACGGTCAACATCTCAACTGAACGTGTACGAAATCTGGATTCACTACTATACGCCCGAGACAAAGAAGCAGTCAAAGCAGTGTGTACTGTCGGGTGAAAGTGCGCCAAGGAAGACGAAGGCTGTTTTGTCAGCTAGAAAGGTGATGGTCACAGCATTTCGAGATTCCCAAGAATTTATCCTTATTGATTATTTGGAAAAGAGTAAAACTATAAGAGGAACATACTGCGCATCATTATTGGACCATTTGAAAGCCGATATACAAAAAAACGGCCACGATTGGCACACGAAAAAGTGCTATTTCATCACAACAACGCACCGGCTCACGCCTCCGTAATCGCAATGGCAAAAATACACGAACTGAGCTTCGAATTGAGTTCTCATCCACCCTTTTCTCTAGACTTGGCTCCGTGCGACTTTTTTCTGTTCCAAAACTTAAAGAGATGATTGGCTGCAAAGAGATTTTATTCAAATGATGAGGTCATTGCCGAAACAAACGCCTATTTTGAGGAGTTGAGCACCGACTACTATAAAAAAGGGCATTGAGCCTTCAGAAATTCCTTGGAGTAAAATAAAAAAATAAAGAAATGTTGTTTTATTACTTAGGCCTGGGACTTTTCAAACGACGTAGTATTCCCGGCAGAGATTCCGGCTTTCATTTTGAGGACGAAGTACCTCCAGGCGTCTTCCGCTGAAAAACGGGGAAAACGTCGAGCGCGTCGAAGAAGAAAAGAAGATTGGGCCAATACTCTACAATACCTTCTCGCAGTTCGATAATCGTGATTCGCACAAAGCTTTATTCCTCATCAGGAATCACAGCAGACGGTTGAAAAAAGTGACTTTTTTGGTTCGAAATAACATCCACAAATCTTGACCATTTTGGACGTAAAAAATTTGAAAAAAAGCTGAAAAAATTTCCCAGAAAGTTGTCGAGCCCTTTTAACAGGAAACTTCAAGATTATTTTAACAACATTAATATTTAGTTAATAAATTTCAAGATTTTTTCCACAGATCCAAAAATATTGTATCACAAACAAAAGTCAAAGAAAATGTTATTCTACTCGATCCTGAAGCTGCAGCCTTACTAAAATAATAAAATTGATAAGACTAAAACTGAAAGTACTGACATTTGAAAAAAAAACCGTTTCCCGTCGTCGAATGTTCAAATAATGCATTTGCTTATTGAATTTGTTTTAAAAAATTAAAAAATTTGTGAAATATTATGAATGTTGCTAAAATTATCATGAAGATTCCAATTAAAAGAACTGACACTGAAGAAAACAAATTTTTCCGACGACAAATGCTGGAATAATGCAATTTTTTATTAAATTTGTTTTAAGAAATCCTAAATTTTATCAGCTTATCAGTAATGTGACTGAAATGATCATGAAGTTCCTAATTCAAGTGACTGACATTGAAAAAAATGAATTTTTCCGTCGACAAAAGCCCAAATAATGCATTTGTTCAAAAAAATTCCCAAATTTATGAACTAATTATGAATGTTACTGAAATTATCATGAAGTTCCCGATTAAAAGGAGTGATATTTTAAAAAACGAGTTTTTTCTTCGACAAATACCCAAATAATGCATTTCTTCATTAAATTTGGGTTAAAAATCCTAAAATTTATCAACTTATTATTAATGTTGATAAAATTAAAGCGCCGTATCGTAGAACGGGATATGAAATATTTTGCAAGAAGTGGGATGGCCTTGGGCAACTTTTAAAACATTATTGAATATTAATTTTTCAAACACATACTTTCATAGGAAATTAAGTTGCGCATCTTGTTTTCTGATGGAAAAAAGTTGTAACTTTGTTTGTTTTTCAAATAATAGGAAAAAACAAGATTTTTGCAAAGCGTAAAATTTTCGTCTTTCCTAACTTCTACTCGCTCTGAATAATAAACTATGCAGAGTTTTTACTTGAAATTTGAAATGTACATGTCTAAAACTATCCTTCAGCTGATAGAGTAATTGAATTTTATCTTTTTCATAATGAAAAAAGTTGTTCCTTTTTTTTCTGAGTAAGTGCACAAGAAACGTTTAAAGATTTTCAATCGCAAAGTCTATCGACGTAAGATTAAGCAATAAAAAATTTCAGTGTATGAAATGTTCAGTAGAACCCGTAAAAGTTTTCTGTAAAGTTTTGCTTCAATTGATTTGATATATTATTACGATTTTTCAAACAAATTATATCAGTAAATGCCTATTATCGGCATTTATGGGCAAAGAAGGGTCATTTTTTCTCCTAATTGTCTACAAACCATCTTGACAGTGATATGTAGTAATGAAAATTTGTCTTCCGATATTTTATGGTCATTTTCAAAACAAATTATAATTTTTTTGTAAATGCAAAGTGTAAATGCCGATTATCGGCATTAAAAAATAAGCATTACATATCGGCAGACAAATTTTCTTTAATGAACATCACTTAGAAGATAGTTTGTACAGAATAAGAAGAAAAAACGATCCTCTTTTGCCCATAAATGCCGATAATAGGCACTTATTTATATAATTTGTTAAAAAAATTAGGAACAAATGTTGGTTGACAATTATTCTTTAATGAATATCATTGACAAGATAGTTTGTACAGAATAAGAAGAAAAAACGATCCTTCTTTGCCCATGAATGCCGATAATAGGCATTTATTTATATGATTTGCTTAAAAAATTATTTTAAAATATCGGATGACAAGTTTTCATGATCAATTTTTATGTTGACGGTGAAGAAAAGCTATTTTAACGCACAAATATACTTTGAAAACGGACAATCCATCATGTTGACTATTTGTGAAAATAATTTGTTTGCAGCAATTAAATTCAAAAGTTGAGAATTTTTTTCTTGCATACATCACCGTGCATAACATATAAGGGATACTGAGGACAGGTAAAATTTTCTCAAGAAAAACAAAATAAAATCGTAAAAATCGACATTTTGTTCTCTCTTTGTATTAACATAAAAGTTTAAAGAAACAAAAATTCAAAAAACAGCTCTCATAATTCTCTTAGAAATTGAAAGCTGAATCTTTCTAAAAAAATCCAAAATTGATAATTAATTGCCTTCATTTGCTATAAGAGTATGTATTTAAGAAATAAAAATCCAATTATGTTTTGAGAAGATGCCAAGGACCTTCCCATTTCTCGCAAAATATTTTATATCCTGTCCTACAATGTGGCAGTTCAATTATCATGAAATTCCCAATTGAAAGGATTGACATAAAAAAAAAAATTCCATCGACAAATTCCCGAATAATGCATTTGTTGAAAAAAATCCTAGACTTTATGAACTGGTTATGAATGTTGTTGGAATTATCCTGAAATTCTTGATTAAAAGGACTGATAATGAAAAAAAAAAATTTTTCCGTCGAAAAGTGCCAGAATAATACATTTATTTAAAAAAATCCCAAAGTTTTATAAACTAATTATAAAATGTTGCTGGAATTATCACAATGTTCCTAATTAAAAGGAATTATATTAAAAAACATCAATTTTCCATCGACATACGCTCAAATAATGCACTTTTTTATTAAATCTGTTTATAATATTAACAAAACCATTTCAGGATGAATTTTATTCATCATAATATTGTTTTCATCCAAATTTCATGCAATATAACTTAGACAACGTAAAATTATTGAAAATTATAGAAACTACACTTTCAACAAATGATTTGTTTATGAAATTTCTTTTGTTTATTATATAATGACAGAACGTCTTTAACTAATATTACTCTATGAAACGTAGGCGATTGCAACAATTTTACTATTATTCACGAGCACCGGGAACGTCAATTGAAAAAATGGACATTTTCTCAGTAATATTTGTTTATTCATAAGAAAATTGAAAAACTAAATCAAAAATCGGGCTTGACAACTCTCTGGAAAATTTTATAAGCTTTTTTTTAATATTTTATATTCAAATCGGTCAAGATTTGTTGGTTTAATGTTATTTTGAACCAAGAAAGTCATTTTTTCCCCACTGTGCAGCGATTCAATAGGTCAATTTTAGGCGAAAAATTGTATTTTTTCGAAAACAAACGATATGAAAAGGAAATTTCTCTAATAATTGAAAAAAGTAGCGCTTTCTTTTGAACGAGATTTCCAATCATTTTTGTGTTCCAAAAATTTGTTTAGCTAGCTTTGAAAAATCTTCTGAATACTTCAGTACTTTCTAATGATAAAAATACTTTCTCTAAAATAAGAAAATAATTGGAAAAGACCAAAGGTTAGAAAATAGATAAACAACAGAATTGAAAAATGCTTATGTTCAAATTTCTTTGAATGTATTTTTTTAAGTATGTAAGTTAGGAAGAAATAATGTGAAAACACACAAAAATGACTATTTGAAAAATCTACTTTTTGTGTTTTTGTTTCGTTAAACTTTTAAATTTTTTCTATTGTATTTTTATCAGTTGAAGGATCTCAGATGTTTGAAACGTTTTAAATTCTTAGCTGAAAAAAAAGATTATATTGTTAAAAAGAACAAAAATTGAAAAAAAAAATTACTATTCACGAAGGGAACAATATTATGAAGGTAAAAATTTCCTCAAATATGCAGTTTGCTAATATGTAAAACCAAGCCATGTGACAATCAGTTGAGAATTCATATTTTTTTATTGAAAATTTAATTATTTGGTTGCGAATTACCTGTTTTGTTGAAAGTTCATACTTTCAGGTTGAAAGCTTAAGTGTTTTGTACAAAATTCGCCTTTTTGACTTCAAAATTCAACAATTTGGATGACATTTTATTTCCTTTCTTGATTAAGAAACCGCTTTTGGCTGAAAATTAATCTCTTCTGTTTGAAAATTCATATCTCTTGGTTGAAATTTCATTTTTTTGGTTAGCAATGCAACTAATTGGTTGAAAATTAATCTGTTCTGTTTGTGGATTCTACTGTTTTGTTATAAACTCGTCTTTTTGGTTCAAATATCAACTATTACATTCTTTATTGAGGATTCGTTTTTTTTATTGAAAATTCAACTACATGATTGAAAATTCAACAGTTTAATTGATTTTTTTCTTTCTTGACAAAAGAATCTTTCTTGGTTGAAAATTCAATTATTTTGTTGAAAATTCGTCTTTTTGGTGTGAAAATTCATCTTTATCGGTTAAAAATACTAGTCTTCGTTTAAAGATTCATCTTCTTTTTTCCAAATTTAATTATTCGGCTCAAAAATTAATTATTTTGTTGAAAATTAACTTTTTTGTTTAAAATTCATCTTAATTGGCCAAAAATGCAACTGTTTGGTTGCGAATTATTTTTTTTTGGTTAAAAATTTAATTATATTGTTGAAAATTCAACAATTGTGTAAATAAATCATGTTTTTTGATTGAAAATTTGTCTTTTTGTGTTCAAAATTCGTCTTTTCTGGTAAAAAATTAATCCTCTTGGTTGAAAATACATCCATTTGGTTCAAGATTCGACTACTTGGTTGAAATTCAAACTCCATTACTAAAATTACATTTTTTTATTTCAAGATTCATCAATTTAGTTTAAAATTCATCTCATTGGTTGATAATTATATTTTTCAGTTAAAAACTCATGTATTTTTTGGAAAATTCGTTTTTCCTGATGAAATATTATATTTACATAATTTAACATGATAATTTAATGAATAAACACTTCAATCCATAAAAACAAATTTTGTAAAAAGACGATTTTTTCAAAAACGGGTCGCCATTAGAAAATAATATTTCGGCAAATTAATAGTCATCTAATAGACTTTCAGTAGGAAATTTGTGAGACTTGAAAAAAAATCTGATCTCTGATCATGAAAGAAATTTTCCTTTTGAATACGACCTTTTTAGTCTTAAGTATTCTTTACACTACTTTTTTATTTAAAAAACTGATTTTTGACTGATTCAAAAAAGCTACATTTTTATTACTTCCTCTATTTTTGAGGATACTTTTTTGGTACATTTTTGACACTTTTTCCAGTTCCATAGAACACTTTGAAGCCTGTGTTTACATAATGCACAAAATAAACAATTACTGCAGGGTAAGATGGGTCGGAAAAATTGATTTTTTGAATTTAAAAAATCCAAAGGAGCTAAAGGTTTGTATATGCATTAAGTTATGACCGAAAATATGTCATGTTTATTTTAAAAAATGAACAAATGAAAGATGTATTATCTTTTTTGTCATTTTTTCGGTTTTCTACTGATCGGAGAACTTTTTCTCATGAATGTGTGTACTATGCAATAGTAATTTTAAACTAATTTTACTATTTTAATTTATTAAAATGTATAGAAATATAGTCTTTACGTTGCATAGTAGGTACACATCTTCAAGGTAGAAAGTTTCCGTGAATTACAAAACAGAAAAAAGAAAAACAAGCTAAGAAACCATTCATTTTTCCAAAAAAAATTTTTTTCAAAAAAACATGTGTACACAGGAAAAAATGTAAGCTCTCTATCGATACCAGCAGATCAATTCACTCATTGACAAAACATAACTAACATCAAAAATTGTATTTTTCACATTCGTTGTCAAGGAGATGTTTTTGGTTCCATGAGGCCTTCAGATGAAATCGTCTTCGTGGCTTGAAAGTGCAGCCGTTTTTATTGAAAATTAATCTGTGTTGGTTGAGGATTCAACTATTTTGATGAAAATTCAACTACTTGAATAAAAGTTAAACTACTTTGCTTAAAATTCATTTTTTTCAGTTGAAGATTTATCTCTTTGGTTGAGAATTTTACTTTTTTGTTGAAAATTTAACTCTTTTATTAAAAATTCAACGATTTTGTTGGAAATTCATCTATTTGGTTCCAAATTGCTATGTTATGTTGTTATGTTATGTTGAAAAATAAAATCTTTCTTGGTTGAAATATCAACTGCTACATTTATTATTCAGACTTCGCCTTTTTTGGTTCGAAGTGCAACCACTCAATTGAAAATTCAACAGTTTGGTTGACATTCTTTTTCTTTCTTGACTAAAAAATCTTTTTTGGTTGAAAATTCAACTGTTTTGTTGCAAATTCATCTTCTGTGGCTAAAAGTGCAACTGTTTGGCTGAGAATTCATCTATTTTGGTTAGAAATTTAATTATTTTGATAAGAATTCAACGACTTTGTTGAAAATTCATCTATTTGGTCCAAAATTCCATTTTTTTGTTAAAAATTAAAATCTTTATTTTCAACATAACAGTGGTTTTTTAAACCAAATAGATAAATTTTCAAGAAAATCGTTGAATTTTCAACAAAGGAGTTAAATTTTCAACCAAGAAAAATTTTTTAGTCAAGAAAGAAAAAAAATGTCAACCAAATTGTTAAATTTTCAATCGAGTGGTTGAATTTTCAACCAAAGAAGATGAATTCTGAATGAAAAATGTAATAGTTGATATTTCAGCGAAAAAAATTTTAATTTTTAACCCAAATAGATGAATTTTCAACAAAGTCGTTGAGTTCTCATCAAAATACTTACATTTGTAACTGAAATAGATGAATTCTCAGCCAAACAGTTGCAATTTTGAATACAAGAGATGAATTTTCAACAAAAGAGTCAAATTTTTAACCAAAAAAGATTTTTTGATCGAGGAAGAAAAAGAGTGTCAATCAAATGGTTAAATTTCGAATCAAGTGGTTGAATTTCGAACCTAAAAAAGGCAAAGTCTAATTCAGGAATGTAGCAGTTGATATCTCAACAAAAAAAGATTTTTATTTTCAACATAACAGTGGAATTTTAAACAAAATAGATGAATTTTCAACAAAATCGTTGAATTTTTAACAAAAGAGTTACATTTTCAACAAAGAAAGATTTTTCAGTCAAGAAAGAAAAAAAACGTCAACCAAATTGTTAAATTTTCAATCAAGTTGTTGAATTTTCAACCCAAGAAGATGAATTATGAATGAAAAATATAATAGTTGATATTTCAGCCAAAAAGATTTTTTTTTTGTAGAAATATCAACTCCTACATTTCTCATTCAGACTTCAAATTTTTTAGGTTGAAAATGCAACAACTTAATTGAAAATTCAACAGTTTGGTTGACATTCTTTTTTTCTCCTTAGCTAAAAAATCTTTCTTGGCTTAGGAAATATTAAAAATTGGTATCATAAAAAAAAATCTCTTTCAAAGCGTCTCGCTTCCCAATGTCTCGAACTTCGTTCACGATTCTTGAAAAATGAATTGAAACTTTGTAAAAAGGCGAAAATTGGGTCGGAATTTACGATTTTAGGTGTTCAAGACGATTTTTCAAATTTAAGAGGAAAAATAGGGTATTAGGTAAAAAAAAGGCGAATTGTTATTCCTGCCTCATACATATACCTGTATTTTTTCACTTTTTTTCATAGAGTCCTTTTACTACAAAGCAACATTTGCGTCAGGTGGTGGTAGATTTGCGCAAAGTAATGGCGTCATTCACCCATGATTTATTAGTGGCCTTACGATAAAACCAAAAGCCCACTCTATTCAAAATACGATAAAATTTTAACTCACTCGAAACTACTTCGTATACTGCGAAAGTTTATCTTGACTCCTAACAATTTTATGACTTCTTCTCATAGACTAAAGTGCACTAAATAATAGGCGATATACATCATCTGCTAAATCTCAAAGTATATTTTTCATACAAGGCAGATCAGAATGACCCTGAAGTTTCCTATATCTATGGATTTCCAAATTTTTGACAAGCATTATAAACAAACTAAGGGTCCGATCAAAAAACTGAGAACATCTTTGTATTCGTCTCCGAAATCTCTAAATGCGCATTTTTCTTTTTTAAACAATCGCATAATTTTTAAGGTTATATAATTGTTATAAACAAACGAGAGGAAAACACCTTTGGATTTGTCTTAAAAATATCTAGATGCGACTTTTTCCTTTTTTTAAAACGATTTTTTGAACAATTGCATCATTTTTTATTAACTTCAAACTTTGCGAAGCATTATAAACAAATTAAGTGTCCGATGAAAAAACAGAAAACATCCATGGGTTCGCCTGCAAAATATCTAAATGCGACATTTTTTTAAACAATTTTTTAAACAATTCAATCATTTTTTTAAGTTCTGTAACTCTTATAAACAAATATTATTATTTCACACCAACTTTGAGAATGTAATCAAAAT
>JAUMHM010039054.1:0-15654 GCA_032362435.1 Melikaiella ostensackeni
TTGGAAATTGTGTTCGATATTCTGAAGCGACCTTCACTTTGAAATACCAAATGATGAAAAAAATTTATTAACAACAAACAAGAATTTAGATCAAGTTTCTGTCAAATTTTTCAGAAAAAAATAATTTTGAGATCCCCACTAAAATACAGCAAGTAAGCCCGGAAATCGTGTTTGAAAATTCGAAGGGACCTTTAGCCTAAGATACCAAACAATAAAAAAAAATCATCAACAACAAGCGAAAATTTAAATCAAGTTTCTGTCAAATTTCTTAGAAAAAAAAAATTGAATTTGTGATCCCCACTAAAATATAGCATTTATTGCGAAAAACCTAACCTTAGGACAGTCGATGAAATATTAACACTAATTGTGAGTTTTATCTACAAGTGGGGGCTACAATTTTTAATGTGGTACATTATTTAACATTACGGTATCGTATGATACCTTTATTTACCTTGAATAGTCATTTTTCAATTTATTCAACAACAAACAACTTGAAATACGAATGGGAAGTTTGTAAACAACTCGCCACCCAAAGTTCCGCCTCTAGCCTACTTTATGAAACCCGCGCATTCGCGGGCGTCCATGTTTGTGCGCGAAATTTGAAAAGACCCCTGTCCAATATCTGTTTGAGTGCTGCTGTGAAAGGGGGGTTGAATTCAAAAAAAATTTAACATGTAACATCCCTGTGACTGGAATGAGGGAGACCTTTCTGTATAGGAATCTTTGAACCATAAGAAAATGTGTATTTTTGGTGTCTTCCGAAATTCAAGATTTCTCCATGTCACCCGGTATAAATATTTTCAATTCATTCACTATGGAGAATATTCTCTTTGTATTGCAGAAGAAGCTCTTTGTATATCATTCTAGGGAAATAAAATATTTAGGGGCCATTTCAGACTATCAATTTTAATGAAGTTACAAATTTTCCTATTCAATGACCGACAATATCTTCACCTTTTTTTTGTTTTGTAAATTATAGGGCATATTCCACAATTAATATCAAATACTTTCCAGGGTTGAAAGAAGTTTTCAGCCTAAAATTTGTATTTTTCAAAAATGGCAATCTGAGAAAATTCATTTTCAGATCTGAAACGACCTAGCGGAAGCTCTAAATAATTTTTTTAAAATGAATGAAAATTTATGACTGTATGTTTTCACCAAACCGAAGAAATTTAGGGGAGAGCGTTTGCAAAATTTCAAAACTCACTATTCTGGGCAACCTTACCTCCAGGACTAGTAACTTCTTATAAAGTGAATATTAAAGAGCCAAATCTTTTGCGAGTCAGCCAACGCGCTGAAACCACTCACTAAAGTGCATTTTAAAGATACTTCAGAGCTGGTATGTTTTAAACTTCGTTCTCTGCTTCAAATTTCTGTTTGTGAACCAATATGAATTTCTCATATCAAGTTATGAATCGTACATGAAACAAAGTAACGATAAATTATAAATTAATGATAATAATCTACGAACGTACACAGCCACAACCATCTCTCCATTCAACGGTTCTCGATACACTGCATGCCTAGAAATGCCGCTGGTTCGTATTCATTGATGAAGGGGTCCAAGGGGCCGACAGAGAGGCGCGTGAGCTCAGCGGAATTCAGCAGTTCCGTACCCACAAAGCGAGCAGTTGGAACACTCCCTTGCATATTTCGCATTTATTTTCAAATACACGAGGAAAATTCTCTGTTCAATAATTATTCTTTGTTATCAAAGAAGGTTCGTGCTTCATGATAACAGAAATCTACATTTTCACAAAATATAGTTAATTAATTTTATGTATTCTTATTAGAAATGATTCATACGGTCCTGATTTTTTACAACGTACAAATTCTTGGAAGAAACTCACGGTCATCGCAGGCTATACCCGAGACTGGAGTTAAGTGGAGAGTTGAGTGTAATACATTCTGCATGCAGTGTGAAGTTGGTTTGCAGAGATGCTTTTGTTTTTTATTCCTGTTTTTTGAAAGTTATTTGTTTCTGTTGTAAGATACGGAAGGATAGTTTATGTCAGGTCAACGTATTCATGATGAATGTCATATCATGCCATGTCTTCAACCATCTTAGTTTATTATATAAAAATGTCAGGATGATTTAAAATATATTAAAATTTATTGACGTTTCCCTTTTTAAATCTTTCAAAACTGTAGATTTGAAAGCTTACTTGATGAACAGCTTTCAGCTTGAAGCTTTCAAAACTGGATAATTTGAAACGGAAATCGTTTTAAATTAAACAACTTTGAATTGAAAGCGTTTAAAATAAAATTATTTTATATCGAAAAATTCAGAATGGTCTTGCTTCATTTTTAAATCTTTCAAAACTGTATCGTTTGAAGATAACTATATTTTATAGTTAAAAAAACAACTAATACCAATGCGTAGTTAAATAATTAATCTTAACCTGAAACGTCAAAAATTTTGATTTTCAATTCACAACAGTACAATATTGGTGGACTTTGTCATTTCGTCCCTGAAACTTTGAACTTACCCATAAAAATAATATTCTGAAAATTTGAACAAAACCGGATAATGAAAAAATATGCTTTGTAGCCCTTAAAGTTCCCTATTTAATGAACGTTGTGAAGAGCGTTACTTTTGAAAATGTGAAAATAAGATGTGAAAATGTAGAATAAATATCCAATAAAATTTTGATGAATTATTGGAAGCACTTCAACAAATGTGTAATAACAGTAACTCTATCATTTTTACCCTCCTAAAACCATTATTTATTCACCCTCAAAAAACACCCCTTGAGAAGTGAAATGAGAGTTTTGTAATATATCAAGGTTAATTCATTTTCTCTGACCATTCATTCCCAGGATCATCACTAATTAATGTGCCACATACTTTTATTACCTTTCAAAATAATATTTTGATTGTTCTAAAAAAATTTCATCGTTAAAACGATTTACTTTAATCGATGAATTGCAGAAATGATGTCAATTTCTAAGTCAGACGAGTTTTAGAATCAATGTAAACAAACAATGTATTTTGAATAACATATTTTCTAATATTTTAAACAATTTTACTGTGTTTGAGTGTATCTTGTAAAAGAGGAATGTGGTTTTTCTCTCTTTGATTATTTAATCGATATTTTGCTAACATTAATTAACTTTTGAAATTATTCTTTATTGTCTAAATATTTAGTTTCCAGCAGGAAGTTCTAAAGTTGTGACAATTTCAAAATTGAACAAGTTTTTTAATCAATGCATTTATTATGACAATTGTTTAATTATTTGAACAATCATAAAATGTGTACATGTACGTTGAAAGCTGAAAATGGTACAAAAACGTGGTTTTCTCGATATTGGATTCATTTTATTATTCATAGCATGTGTTTCTAATAATTATCTCCGTTAAAAAAATATTTAGTTGGTTAACAAATTGCGGCATTGCAAAACGATAGAATTTTATATATTGTACGAAGTAATACGACAATGTTGAAAGCTTGATTGAAAGTAAACGAAGGTGGATTTGGTAGTGACAAATAACACCTCCAAATTGTTATAGATTAAAAAGGTTAGCGAAGACATAGGATCTTGAATTTATGGGTAACTTTTTTCGAAAATTCAATATACTCGGTTCTATTTGACCGACTTAAATTTCCAGAAGCCATAATTGTTTGTATCAAAATATACTCTTTATTCTTGAAAAAAATCAGTACCAGGTATTGAAACCTGAAAATTATTCAATTTAACAACTCAAAAGTGGCCTTTTTTCAAATTTAGAGCTTTTAATATTGAAAAATTTTGAATTTGAATTACTGAAAAATTGTTTAATATCAAATTTATAGCCTTTAATGTTCTACAACTTAAAATCCATAGCTTTCAAAAAATCATTATCAAAACATTATCAAAATTTCATTTCGTTTTCTGAAATGAAGAGTTTCATATTTAGGGTAATGGAAATTTGGCAGATTCAAAATAAAACTTTAAAAATTGTAGTCATCGTTCACACAAAATGGGAGTGTTCGAAGGTGAACATTTTTTAATTTGATAGCTTCAAAACTGAAAAGTTGAATTTCAATTCTACAAAACTGAAATAACGTTTTAAATTTGTAGCAAAATACCAAAATTGAAAATATAAGAATGAAACACTCGAAATCACTATTTTAACATTGATAAATATTTGAAATTTAACGATTCCACTATGTATAATAACTTAAAATTGAAATCATGCACAATTGAAAAATTACAAAAAAAGCATTAAAAACTGAATATTTTTAACGTTTTTCAATTTTCAGAATTGACAAACTACTAAATTAATTTGTGAGCTGAAAATTTGCCTTAAAAATAAAACCATGTGAGAACTAGGCATTTAAAATTGAATTATTTCAAATTTGATAATGTTCGAAATTGAATATTTCAAACTCAATGCCTCCCAAATATTTACGTTTTTTAAATTTATTATTATTTCATTAAATTTCCGTTCGCATCTAACAACACATATGTGTCACATACATTTATTATCATTTAAAATAATATGTTGTATAACATAATATACTGATCATGTGCATGATCATATGAGTGGTCCAAACCGAATCATTTGTTCACAGTTTCCCTAATTTCTGCAATAACTCCATCAATATTTTAATATTTTTTATTTCTTTACTATCTTTTCTGTAATGTTTTCTCCATAATAATTATTATAATATTGTTCTATCATCACAAAAAAGTATAGGAAATCCATTACAGGAAAATCATCTATAGGCCTAAGGTGAATTTCCTTTTTTTTACATAAGGGTCATACAAAATTATTTCAAGAGCTGATGAAAATATGTGGTACATTGATCACAGAGTGTTATTTGTGGGTGAAGAAAAGGGCCTTCAGGAAGATACGAATTAAAACGTTTGAAATGAAAAAAATTTTATTTAAAAATTCTGAATAATTGAATAAATCCCAATTCAAAGCCTTTCATAATAGACAACCTGTAAATGAGGAATACTTAAAATTTCCGTTTTTTAAATTTAAAAAAAAATTAAAACCAAAGCTTAGATAAATAATTAGCTTCAACCTGGAATAATCAAAATTTTATAGTTTCAAATTTACATGTTGTAGGCTTTCAATATTTCGAACTAAAGTCCCAATTAAATGAATTTGCTGATGTTAATTTTTGTCGAAGGCCAATAGTTGTAGTTAAACGTATAAAATTGTAGAGTTGCAAATTTAAATTCATGAACTTTATAATTTTTACCTTCATAAGCCTATTATTCATTTACTTTCAAAAACCCGGTCCTAAGTACTATAATGAAATTAGATTTTTGCAATTTATTGAAGTTTATTAACTTTTTTTGACCATTTTTTTCTCGATCATCAATTACAAATATTGATTAGGGATGATCCAGGGAAAAAAGTCGAAAAAAGTTGATGAAAATATATGACACATATGTGTTATATATATATATTTTTATTTTCACGTTATATTGAGAAAAATTGGTCAAACAACCACCACGAGGTCCTCCTTGGAGCGACTAACATCCACGAAAATGACACTGGCTCCCAGTAGCTCTGAAGTAAATCACATCCATGGGCACGCCTCACAACCGTGAGATGGGTGACCACATGGTACGGTGGAATCACGATGAAGGGTCGACGAAACCCTCGTGAGTCTTGAGGACACGGAGCGACCCAAGAATGATGCTCTTTGCATCCATCTCGCAAGTGCCTTAGCATTTTTCTGGCACGCAGGTACGGCTTCGAAGTTACGAACCAGTGTTGGTTTCGCACCTTCGAGAGTACAGATGACAAGGACAATCATTTCAGCCCAATATTCTTTGTACACTCCCCGCAGCTCCCGTATGAGGTCTTGATACTTCTCTCCCTTTTTCTTCTCCTTGACTGTGACGTTGGCGTCGGCCGGAGCCAAAAATTCGATCACTTACATCGTTCGTTTCTCTTTGTCAAAGAGTACTATGTCAGGCCTGGAGTGTACAACCTTCAGCCTGGAATCGAAGTGCCAGTAAATTTTGCACAACTCATTCTTGACGATTGGCTTTATTTCTCTGAGAGCGTTCGGTAGGGCAGGGTCGCGGTTAACACCATAAGAGCGCCAAAAATGTTAATGAAGCAATCTCAGGGCTGCATTGTATCTGTGAGGATACCTCATTGCCGCATGAGCGGGACACCCGGATAGTATGTGCAATATGTGATCGGAATGTGCATGATACGCTCTGCACCTGTCACTGAGAACTTCTTGACGTAAGATGCGGATACAATATACCAAGGTAAAGTGACACCATCCTGACACGCGAAAATGAAACCCACTGTGTCTGAATTAGGTCCGGATGATTTAAGAAAAGCAAACGTTATCTTCATCGACAAGGCCTGATCTTTTACATTTCTGTGAAAGTTTGCGTGCATTTTTTTGTCGTGATGCTGTTCGAGAAAGTTGTTGACCTCTGCTTTCTTCATTTGAGCTTCTAGAAGTGAGGCATCTGGATGGAATAATGCACTTTCCTTACTTCTGATGTTAAGAACCAGGCCAAGGGTCTCGGCCACTTGCTCTTCGGTTTTGTAAAGGAACTTTCCTTTGCTAATTATCTCGTGGTTCCTGACCATTTTCAGAAGAGGATCTCTTCTATTTTCCATGATGTGAGCTGTACCCAAGATGAGTTGGTCATAGAGGCACTGGATATTCAGAAGTACGCGTCCGATCTCAAGGCGTGGGATGTATAATCGCAGAACGGACGAGTTGGTATGCAAGCTCTTCTGCATATGCATGATCTTACGTGTGGCGATATCAAGGGCCTTGGGCTCGCGCTTCGTCCATGGAAGCACCCCGAATGAATAGAATGGAACCAGGATTGCATGCATGTTAGTTGCAAATAACTTGTTCAATGCCGACAGACTGTCGGAGAAGATGCTTGTATCTGCTTTGGAAAGCTACGTTTACTGATGTTATATCCTGAATGCGGCTCTTTGGCATGACTAGGTATAAGTAGGTCTCTCTAGCGTCAAGGTGTCTAGTAGCACTCCTGTCCGCGAGCTCAGGGTCATCGAAAACGCTAGCAAGTCGTCCTCGCTTCAGATGAATCTTGGCACACTTGTCCAATCCAAAGTCCATACCAATTTCTCATGTGTACACCTCGACGATCATTAGAGAATCCTTGAGATGCTGTGTTCCAGAAGCATAGATCTTCAAGTCATCCATTCAAAATATATGAGAGACCTCATACTCACCATTATTAGATCCGCCGCGGAGGTACCCATGAGAATAACGTAGTGCGAGAGATAGTGGCAAAAGTGTGATGCAAAAGAGAAGAGGCCTCATGGTGTCTCCCTGAAAGACGCATCTCTGGAAGGTAACGTTGTCAGCTATCACACGAAGTTTTCCAGATGAAATAGTAAATCTGTTTTTCTAATGGGGCATCAATCTGTCTATGCATTCTACTATGTGTGAATGAAACTTCAAGCTTTCCAACAGACATATGATAAGTCTATGTGAGGTTAAATCGAAAACTTCCTGGTAATCAATTCAGGCTATGGACAGATTGCGATTTTAGACTAAAGCGGCCTTGCAGACGCTTCTTCTGATAAGCAGATTCTCCCAACAGCCTGCTGCGCCTCTTTTCGATTCACATTTTTCGAAGAACTCCCTTTACATAGATTCGATTGTCCGGACAATCCTGTCGTTCAAGATACCTGTAAAGATCTCATACAGCGTGTTCAGAGAAGTTATTGGCCTGTAGTTCCTTACACTGGAAAAGTCACCCTTCCTCGCTAGGAGTACTGTGCGTTCTGGCAGCAGCCACTGTGGAATGGGCGTCTCTGACTTCAGGTATGAGGTAAAGATCCGGGCTAGATGTTGGTGTGTAGAAGTAAACTTTCTTCTACGGAAGTTCTTGATACCGTCTGGTTCGGCAGCGGAAGATTTTCTCGTGCCTCTCAGTGCTTTCTCCACCTCTTTGGCAGTGAGTGGTGTGCATTGCTCCTCATACGTTATGAGGTTGTTGTATAGCTCTTCAAAACGCATAATGTTCTCAGTGCGTTCATGCAATGGGTGTTGAACTTCGTGAATTCTTTCCCAAAAATCTCTACCCTCTCGGACTTCGGTGGATTTTCGACAGGAACAGAGGAATCGCTGAGGAGGCGCAATGGGTCAGCGAGAAACTGTCAATTCTCCCTGACTCATCCCTCCCTTTTCTATATTTTTCTTCTTGCGTCAGATAACAGCTGTATTTTGTCAACAGTGTGCTGCTTGGTAGTCGACAGCTTCGATTTATTCGATGTGTAAAGGTGGATTCGCAATTCGTAAGCGAACTTTTGGACCCTTAACGTAAAGGGCTTACCAGTTGTTATTTAGTCGATCACTCACTGAATACGAGATTCGTTCCATCCAGCGCAGGTAATCTTCTCATTTAGTTGATGCAAGCGCCTTTCTGGTCTTCTGATCCATCGTCAGCCCTACCCTTCGATTTTCATCGACCAAAGCTCTCGCTGTATCATAGACTGAACAAGTGATGGATCAGAGGTCGAACTCCTCCGAGAGATCCTTACGAAGGGCGGTTCCCATTTCAGCCAGATCTTCGGGTTTAGGAGGAACCTGGATGTTGATGTTTCTTCTTGCCCTAAAATCGCCATCTTCTTTCGGGGGATGTCTGATTTTCGCGGTTGGTCTTGATGTCGCTTCTGCTTCTTCGTCTGCGGCTTGTTCTTGCAGCGGCTGGGAAAGCGTCCCGCGTACATATCCTGTTCAAAAGTGGTTGTCGACCCGGTTCTAATGCCTGTGGCGGCACGTACGAAAGCTCTGGGTGCTCAAGGAACCACAAAGTATGCTGCGCGCCATGTAACTTTGCGGATCAGGGATGATGCTGGCATCGTAGTAATCCAGCAAGTCATCCCTGAGTCGATCCGTCCACTCAAGGCGTCGACCGTCTCGCCGATCCGTCATCGTATTTCCATCTAAATTATTCGCAACACCACAAACTCTAAGGCGATCGGCACTTTTTGCCGACCCACTGTCGGATGCTCTGTGCATTCGATCATCTTGAACCGCATTCACGAATGGGTTTGATGTTGTCATAGTTGTTCCCACGAGCAGCTAGGTGAAGAGTTCGTCCTCCCTAGCAGAGCCCCGCATGCTAGGATAAGACTGCATACTCTAGGAAGGTCGCCCGGTATCCCAGAGACATCGTAAAGGACACCTCACCCAGGTGCCATTCAGCTTTCGGCACGGTTGTTCATGCCTTAGATTAAGAGTTTTCCTTTCGGGATCATTCTTGGAAAATTATCCACAACTGCTTATCAATCTTTCTAACCGTATTCAGCAGAAACCCCATCTATCGGCAACCTCGGGATGCATCCGGTAGCTTTGTCATAGATAATATGTTGAGTATAAAAATATACTGATAGTATTCAAGTTTCATTATAGCTTCTTCAAACGAAGCTCTTCAAATTGTTATCAATTTTCATAAATATCTCATAATATTTTTGTTTTCTTTTATATGAGTGGTCTAAAATAAATCATTTATTTACAGTTTCCCCACGTCCTGGAATAATTCTTTCAATATTTTTAGTATTATTCATTTCTACACTGACTTTTCTGTAATAATTTTCCTATATTAATTCCAATTTGACCACTCAAAAGAAAACCATTTTCAAATTTAGTGCATTTCAAATTGAAAAATTCTGAATTCAAGGTCCTGAAATATTGTACAGTAGCAAATTTATAGCTTTTAAATTTTTGAATGCACAGCTTTCAAGACGCAAATATTACAAATTTTTATTCCTTTCTCTAAAATTATGAGTTTCATATTAAAAGCAATGAAAATAATAATAATTTCAAATTGAAATCGTGCACACCTGAAAAATTCTAGAAAAATCATGAAAAACTGAATATTTTTAAAGTACCTTTCTGATTCTCCAAGTCTCTTTCCTAATTAATGTATGAAAAAATAGAATTTGCCATTCAATATTGAATTATTTTAAATTTGAAAAGTTCTGAATTGAACATTTCAAACTCAATGCCTCTCAAATTATTTTTTTAAAGCGATTAAACCGTACAATTCAAAATTGGAGTCGTGATAATCTTGTTTTACATTTGCACATTATTAATATTGGCGATGCAATAGTTCCCGCGCGCTGTAGCACGCGTAGAATATTGCTAGTGTTAGAGAAAAGGACTACAAGTATGTAAAATTTTACCTCATAGATCACAGAAACTGAAATTTGAATATAGCTGCATTTTCATTTTTGGTGTATAAATAGAGTAGACAACTTTAATGAAGTAATTTCGAAAGTGAGTTTTTTGATGATCAGGTGTAACCAGTGAAAACTTTTTTATTTTCGGATGTCAGTTCTACTCCTCTTTGCGAGGGCACTTAACTTCCAGAGTTTACGTGCAGGAAAAGAGCTTTCAAACTTCTCTTTCCTATAAGAATGTAACTAATAAAACAACGTATAAAGAGATACGTCCGAATTGATGGACAATTTCGTCTAAACTAGCTTTTAAGCGGAAATCTTCATCCTGAAAGTTATACTACAATAATGAAATGTTTTCAACCGAGAAAAATTTCAAGTCTCAAAGTTTTAGAGAAAAGTGCCTCTCGAACTACTTGAGGATAGTCAAATTGAGAAGATTTGATTTTACGATTTTCAGAAAATGTTTTTGAAGATTCTTTTAAATTCTTTAGTTGTTAAACTTGTTTTACTAAAAGTTTTGTAGCTTTTCACTTTTTGTTTCAATGCATCTTCTGTCTTGAAAGAAGTTTAGAATCTATTCTGAATTTTTTCAATTATCGCCAAGGGTCGAAGGATGGGGGTAAATTTCCATTTTATCAGCTCGAAAAAGGGGTTGAAAATTCCCGATCAGCAACGGTGCCAGAAGGCATTCTCTTGTTCACAAAAGTGGATAGCTCATATTAGAAAACTTTCGACATTAAATCGCGCGCACCATTGAGTTAGCCATTGGAGACAACTTCCCAAATTCATTACGAGCAAAAAATAGTGTCGAAAATCACTTTTTTAAAAGTAGTTTTAAATTGATCGATTTAGAGAGAAAATCTGTCGATGGAACATATTTTAAAAACTGCGTTTCTTGAACGGAAATTTTCAAATTCTTTAAGCATGAGTAATTACTGTTCATGTAAGATTTAAAATCAGAGTCTTGTAACAATTTCATAATAAATTCATCAATCTTGGATAAACTTTTTTCTTCTAAGAAGTTTCATCTTACGAGGAAGGCTACCTCAAAGTCCGCCTCCGATTTGATTCGTTCTGGAGTATATTTTAGAGTACTAGAAAATAAGGTGCAGGTATTTTTTATACGTCTCCAAATTCATATTTGGGGGGTGAAAGCACCCTTCAAAGTTTTCAAATAATCGTATGAGACACAGAATACTTAAGAAAATTAATCATTTAGGAAGAAGGGCAACATTGTTTGGACTGAAATTTTTGTTATTGAAATTTATCTTAAGCAAAAAAAAACGAATTTCTGACCAGTCGAATGAAACAAAAGAAGACGAATTTTCAACAAAATAGTTGAATTTTCAACCGAATAGATGAATCTTCAACTGAATTGTTAAATTTTCAATGAAAGATGTTTTATCTTACAAGAGAGTTAATCTTTACAAAGTAGTTCAACTTTTAACCAAAGAGTTTATTTCCTACCAAGTAGATTAATGTTCTTCCAAAAAGGCGAATTATCTATAGGAAGTTGAATTTTTAATCCAGAAATATGATTTTCCAACGAAAAAGTTAATTTTCTGCCGAATAGTTTAATATTAAAATAAATAGTTTAAATCTTAAACAAAAAGCAAAATTTTTACCAAAATAGTTGAATTTCAAAAAAAATGAATTGTCAAATTTTCGATTAGAAAAGTTAATTTTCAACCAAAACTGAAACGAATTTCCAAATTAATAATTTAAACCAGAGAAAAAATCTTCAGCCATAGAATATGAATGTTCAACAAAATAGTTAAATCCTCAACCAAAACCGAATAATTTTCAACTAAACAGTTGCATTTTTAACCACAAAGGATGAGTTTTCAGCCGCGAAGATTAACTTTCTACCAGAAAGACGGATCTCTCAACAAAATGCATGAATTTTAAACCTAATAGATGAGTCTGTAACTAGAAAATATAGATTTTTATTTAAAAATACAAACTTTCAACAAAAAATGGGATAGTTACATTTCTGTAGGAAAAATTAATTTTCTACCAAAAAAAATGAATTTTCAACAAATTCGTTTAATTCTCAACCAAAGATTTCAAGCTTTGAACTAAAATTATAAATCTTCAACAAAAAAATGTAACAAATGAGTTCAACATTCAACCACATAATTTAATTTTCAACCAAGAAGATGACTTTAACGAAGAAGATTAATTTCCTACTAAGAAAGACGAATTATGAACAAAATACATGAATTTTCAACCAAACCGTTGAATTTTTATCTAAAACAGATTAACTTTCAACAAAAGAATCCGACATTCAATCAAATAGTTGAATTTTCGACCGAAAAGACGATTTTTAACCAGGCAGATTCATTTTCTACTGAAAAGACGCATTACCAACAAAGCATATAAATTTTCAACCAAACAGTGGAATTTTCAACTAAAAATATAAATTTTCAACCAGATAGTTGAATTTTTAACTGAAAAAGATAAATTTCCAACCAAAAATTGAATACTTAAATTTTCGACTGAGAAAATTAATTTTTAACCAAAAATAAAACGAATTTTCAACACAGTGTTATGTCTCGAGAGATATAACCTACCTAATAATTTATTTGTTTTGCGACATTTCTCACTTTTGAATGTAATTCAAAAAACTAGAAAACCAAGATGAGGATAACTATCAAAGGAAGACTAATTAGCTATCAAGTTATTGAGAGAGAGAAATTTGGAAATAGAATGGTTAATTTTCAAAAAAGGTACTCACGGATATTTAAATCTTAGGAAATTTCCATCCTCTTATTTCGTACTCCTCCAGAATGCGTCTCAGGTTCCGAAATGCGTCTCAGGTTCCGGAATTCCCACGCTGAGTGGAGCCCTTGAACAAGTGCTCGAAAATAAACAGGGTGACAGGTGCTTTTGTCGTTACAGGTGTCCAGATGTCTATGTAGTAAATACTGGAAGACGTGGGAACCCGCTGTGTTGACGGGCCGACTACTCGCTCCGGAAGTAAGGGTCGGAGGGTAAGACGATTGTCCACTGGATCGACGACCAAAGACGAGGGACAGACTTGAACTGATTTCAAAAGGGGGTTTCCAACGAGTCAGGGTCGTAATATTCAAAGAGAAGGAAGAGATACTGACTGCTGATGATGTTTACTGACCGACTGGTGGGGTTGTCTGACTGTCTGCTGCTTCAAAATGCGCTGTATTTATACACAGAATCCTTCTCTGAGTACTCATGGGGTTGAGTGATATTAGAAGTAGTAGTAATTCCGTGTGAATTGGAATAGCCAATTAACGCCAAGGATTTTAGAGATGTCCTTATTTGGAGAGCGGCGCAGTAGCGGAAAAGTTCTACCTCCCTACCAAGATGCCAAGAGGGCTTAGATGTGGTGGTGATCTATATCATTAGGGAAAGCTAAGCAGTCGCTCCTCATGGGGAAACTTTCCTTAGAATAGAATATGAGACGCCTTAACTTACACGTTCTCAGGTTCCATATGTGTTGAGATCCCTTCCAAGATGCCAAGAGGGTTTAGATGTGGTGGTAGTATGTGCCAAAGTTTTATTAGCACCAGAAATCATGGATATTTTCAGAGAAATACGAAATCTGCAGGTGTTTGTTGGGGGAAACTAGACGGTAGTTTGTTATAGAATAGTTCCGAAATTTCGTATTGAGGTCAAGTAGTCACCCTACTATAAATGTCATACTAATTTACGATGTGTGTCGTTTTCTGCGTTTTAGAAAGTGGTTTCCCACGAAAATCTGGTATCTGGTGCACGGGCATGCACGTTAGAGATGTAAAAGTTGTATCGTCAATTGGAGCCAGTGTAGGCGTAATAGATTGAAACTTAAACGTGTATTAATCTATTTTCATGTCCGTCTTGTTGATTAATGAAAGGGTCTCCCACTCATGTGAGCCTGTTAAATATATTTTTAGAGAAATGTGAAATCTGAAGGTGTTCGTTAGGGGAAACTAAACGTTAGTTTGTTATAGAATAGTTCCGAAATTTCGTTTTGAGGTCAAGTAGTCACCATACTGTAAATGTCATACTGATTCACGATATGCGTCGTTTTCTGCGTTTTAGAAAGTGGTTTCCCACGAAAATATGGTATCTGGTGTACGGGCATGCAAGGTAGAGATGTGAAAATTGTATCGTGAATTGGAGCCAGTGTAGGCGTAATAGATTGAGACGTAAACGTGTATTCATCTATTTTCATACCCGTCTTGTTGATTAATGAGAGGGTCTCCCACTCATGTGAGCCGGTTGAATGTATTTTTAGAGAAATGCGAAATCTGCAGGTGTTCGTTGGGGGAAACTAAACGTTAGTTTGTTAAAGAATAGTTTCGATATTTCGTACTAATGACAAGTAGTCACCCTACTGTAAATATTATACTGATGAACGATGTTTGTCGTTTTATGCGTTTTAGATAGTGGTTTCCCACGAAAATCTGGGTTCTGGAGTACGGGAATGCATGTTAGCGATGTAAAAATTGTATCGTAAATTTGAGCAAGTGTAGGCCTAATAGATTGAAACTTAAACTTGTCTTCGTCTATCTTCATGCCCGTCCTGTTGATCGAAGGGAGGGTCTCTCACTCATGTGAGCCTGCTGAGTGTATCGGTTCTGCGAAAATTGATATGCACTGCCCATTCTTAGACTACTGCGTAGGTTCTGCTCTTTATAGCTGGACTTGATGATGATGATTGAAAATTGGATTTTACAGAGGTCTTTACGACACTCAAATATAATCCTTCAACTCATCCATTTTTAATATTGTATATAAATGTTTTATACAGTTGTTATATAAATAATAATTATTATTATCGTAGTCGCGGGACGTGACAACAGTAGTAGAATTGAACTTCGAACCAAGCGAGATGAAAAAATATAATAGTAGACTTCTCAGCAACAACAAAAATTAGCTTTCAACCAAAAATAGTTGGATTTTGTTAATAGATTCTATCAATTTAGTTCGCATTTCTGCTGTCCAACTGGAAAACAGGGGGGTAAAGATTTCTTTCCAAAAGGGAAATGGGAAGAAAAGTGTGAAAGTGATTTTCTAATTGATTAAGTTATTATTGAACTGTAACGTTGCAGAGCCATCTTATTGCAAAATTCGCAAACATAATAAAATTCATTAATGGAATTTGTCATATTTGTAATTTAATTTTTCCGTTACGTTACTTTCACTGCTCCTTCCCCCCTTCCCATGTTACCAACCATAATTTTTGGTGCGACCCTTCTTCCCAATTGGTAACGTGGTTCATGGATGGCCCATTAAATACCCACTATGTCTAAAATATGAACAAAATCCTGATTTTCACCCAAGTTGAATTTTATTTTCGAATGATTAATGAAATGATATAGAAAATACAAGACGTTATATTCTTTTGCACACCGTTTTGAATTCAGAGAAGATAAAATATCCTTGATATATAGTTCGAGTCTCCTGAACAGACGTTACAGTTGCAGCGGAATGGTCGGTGTGAAAAATAATCTTCAAGACACAATACATTGTGGAAATAGAAAACACCGCAC
>JAUMHM010039064.1:0-15654 GCA_032362435.1 Melikaiella ostensackeni
GTGAACTGCAATGTTCACGAAACGTCGGCAAGATTCGTAGTTTTGCACGCGATTGAAACCCGAAACACCTCCTTTCATCATAATGTATCATCGTGAAAGCATTAAATCTATAATTTCAATCATATTAGTATAATCAAAAAAACCTTAGGTGATTTGTCTTTTAGTAAATGTAGAATTTCTTGCTTGAATCTTTAAGTGATGTCAAAACTACCCCTAAAATAAATCACAAGGCTTTTCGTGCTAGGATATGTTTCTCTTGTTTATTGTTTTCTATCTGTTCTATTTCTAATCCTGCTCGTATAATCAAAAAATCTCCTGTGATTTTGCATTCAAGAAATGTCGGTTTCTTTTCTCCAATTTGTGAGGCATGTTGTAACAACCCTCAAAATGAATTCAACCACTTTACCTGCTCGTAGGTGTTACTCACATCTGTTATAAATTGATTTTCGATCCTGCTAGTATAAACGTAAAATCTCCTGTGATTTCGCTTGTTAGGAAATATCGATTTCCTTGCTCGAATCTTTAAGGTGCATAAATAAAACCCTTGAAATAAGTTTAACGAGTTTCCGTGCTAGAATATGTTTCTCTTCTTTATTGTCAATTAATTTCCTATCCTGCTAGTATAAACAAAAAATCTCCCGTGATTTTGAATTTAGGAAATGTCGATTTCTTTTCTTAAATCTGTGAGGCATGTTAAAACAACCACTGAAATAAACTCAATGACCTTACCTGCTCGGAGGTGTTACTCACATTTGTTATAAATTGATTTCTGTTCCTGCTAGTATAATCGAAAAATCTCCTGTGACTTCGCTTGTTAGGAAATGTAGATTTTCTTGCTTGAATCTTTAAGGTGCATAAAAACAACCCTTGAAATAAATTCAACAACTTTTTCTTATTTATTGTGAAATAATTTTAACGACTTTTTCTACTTGAAGATGTTTTTTACATTTATTGCAAAGTGATTTTCGACTCCAATAATATAACTAAAAAACCTCCCGTGATTTTGGTTGTCAGGAAATGTCTATTTTCTCGTTTGAATGTTTAGAGAATGTTTGAGTAACCCCCAATCATTCTGTATTCAGAAAATTGTGAATCTGTCAAGTCAAAGGGTACAAAACTTTGATTATGAAATCTGAGACATGTAGCCAAATCTGCCAAAAAGTTTTTGAGAAGGATAACATTCCAATAATAAAAGAATTTTTTTATCAAAATACATGTAAAAATGGGAAATTTGGTAATTGTTTGAGAAAGAACTGACCATTTTTTTGATAATTTTATTTCGAATTATTGATCTGCGGGTTCAAAGTTACAAAAAAAATATTATGAAATATTTTGACAAAAAGCCATTTTCTGTACATTTGGTACGGGCTCCTTTTAATGGATTCATAAAATTGGAATAACTTTCAAAATAATTAACACTTTCCAATCTACTTGGGCTCATTTTGAAGATAAATTTCTATATAATCGCTTTAACTTCATGTATTGTAAACTCTGTGTACTCAGGACTCAAAACAAGCACACCAATGTAATGACATGGATATTATTTAATTAAAATAACCAGTTTTTACAGAGCGCGCTTGCAGATGATGTTCTGGCTCAATCAGAAATATTCAGTCTTCACAAATAATTCACTATTTTCAGATTGACCCAGTTTCTGTGACCGACACGACCAGACAACTTAACAAAAACATCAGGACCTGTTGACAAACCTCTCCAAAGGAAAAGGCCAACCAGATGATCCTGGACGACTAAAGAATTACCAGAATCGCCGAGACTGTGTTCCAATCTTTCAGTAGAACAAATATGTTGATCCGTGATTGGAAAACTGTTCTTGTAGATATCATGGCACTTATCCTGACTTATTACGTTAACAAAAATTGATCGTAATACTGCAGGGTCTTCATGTCCATTTCTGAAATGGAATAGAACTGGATGTAGTTCATGAATAATTTTATTTATATAAAGAAAAACTAATTTCGTAATATATGTTTAATAAATATAAATATTGAAGTTGACTAAGAAATATATTATTTGAATAAACGAGTTACTTCACATTTGTTACCGTTGAAATCAGAATTTAGTGAAAACGAGCTTTGACTATTTATAACTACAGTAGGATTAAAAAATCTTTGATTCTGACTTTCGTGAGCCGTAGTTCATCTGAAAAAAATCTCAGCGCATACTGATGAATACTGCATGGATCTGTATTTCTTTTTAATCCGAAGGTGTTTCTTTAATTGTTGTAAGAAATCTGGTTCAGATCTATTGGATGAAATACTATAAATATGTTTGATATATTTGATATATGATGTGTGACATTTGATGTATTTTATTATTTTGTGAGTAACATTTTCATCTCTATTGAAACAATAAGTAGGCAATATTTTGAAACTTGTAAATAAGCCACTTCACCTCTACTTATTTACTCATTATCATACTTATCTTACTTTCTTCATGTCGCGGCGTTCAGAAAAATTTCCGACTAGGAAGAGAAATAAAGTTCCATGACGTAGCGATTTTTTTCGTTGGATGTGAAAACTGATTCGTTGTAATGAAAATTCTTTGTATAAAATCAACAAAACCTCGCTGACAAGGAATGTCGAAATTTGACATTCTGAAGATAATATGTGAAAATGATATTTTATACACTTTAAATTTCACATTCTTAATTCACGAACTTTTTTTCTAGATGAGTTTTTTCTTTAATCAATCCAGGGATGAAAGTGAAGAAAACAAAGTTGTTAAGAATACAAATTTCTAGGAAAAGTTCTTATAACTTTTTTGATATTTTAATTACGCCGAGTTCAAAATTTATATAATAAATCATATAATCCAATCAAATTGGCATTCGTGCTGGAACTCGAAGCTATCAGTATTTTTTTCCTTAAGACGTTTAAAGAGTTATCCTATTTAAGCCCAGAATCTCTCGAGAAAATTAAGGTAGAAGCACTCTTCTTACTACCAAAAAACTGAAAATTGCAAACATTTTTTCACATGATCACGTGGATCGTTCCCTTCCGGTAAGAAATAGTGTAAATATCTATTGTATGCTAAAGAGTGGTGAGGATGCTGGTGTGGATGGTATCGCCGCTGAAATGCTTAAGAGCGGTGGCGGATATTTTTTTGTGTGGCTGAGCTCTGTAGAGAACTGTATTACTATCAAATTTCAATTTTATTCAAATTTTATACAATTTTCTTCAAATTTTTTAAAATAAATTGTCCGATTGAGTTTGGGTGTTAACAACATTTTCTGTTGTTATTTCTACCTTCCTGTATATTGACTTTTTGGACGTAAAAGGACTTTTTTTTGAGAATATTGTCTGATTATATTGAATAATAAGTGTGAATATTTCCTAACTCTGACGACAAACACTTATCTATTTTCTACAATTCAATAAATGTCACCAAAGTAAAAAATTATTCACACTTCGCATGATTTTTAGAAAATACTCTATCACATCCAGTCGCATGATTCAAATTCATGCTTCAAAATTCGTATGGATGATTTTTCCATCAGGGAATACAATAGGCGAGGTTTCACTCTGACTGCGAATACTTATCCATTCTTTTAAATTCAATAAATATCACCGAAGTTAAGAATTGTTCACGATTTTCATGATTTTCAAAAAAAAGCATTACTTCCGGCGGCATGATTAGAATTTCAGTTTTGGAACCTTATTGGATAGTTTTCTTATCAAGAAGAATAAAAGAAAATGTTTTACTTTCACGACAAACGCTTATTTATTTTTTAAATTCAAAAAAGGGCACCAAAGTAAGGAATTGTTCACACCTCAGAGGATTTTCAGAAAATACTGCATCACATCCTGTCGCATGATTTAAATTCATACTTCAAAATTTGTTTGCACACTTTTTTCATAAAGAAATTTTATGGATAAGGTCTTACCCTGACGACGAACTCTCTTCTATCCTTTAAAATTCAAGAAATGCCACCGAAGTTGAGAATCATTCACAGTTTTCATGATTAGAAAAAAAACACTTATCTATTGTTTCAAATTCAATAAATGTCACCGCAATTATAGAATATTCATACTTTATGATTTTCAAAAAAGCACCACTTTCGTTGGCATATGAATGGAATTTAAATTTTGAGAGCTTCATGGGTAGTTTTTCTGTTAGGGAATACAACATACAATGTTTCATTTTGTCGACAAAGACTTATGTATTTTTTGAAATTCAACAAACTTCCCCGGAATTCAGGATTATTCACACTTTTCATTATTTTCGAAAAAGATCACTACTTTTGGTAGTATAATAGGAATTTAAGTTTTAAAAACATTTTGGGTAGTTTTTCCATAGATTAATACAACAGGCAATGTTTCTCTCTGACAACAGACACTTATCTATTTTTCAAATTCTGTCAATGTCACTGAAGTTAGAAATTATTCACACTTTACATGATTTTCCAAAAAAAGGCACTACTTCTTGTGGTATGATTGGAATTTAAGCTCCAAAAGCTTTTTGGCTACTTTTTGCATTAGGATTACAACAAAAAATGGTACACTTTAACGACAAACACTTATCTATTTTTTTTAAATTCCACCAATGTCACTGGAATTAAAAATTATTCACACTTTTCATGCCTCAAAAAAGCACTTATTCCGGTAGCATGATTGGCATTTGAGTTTTAAAATCTTTTTGGGTAGTTTTTCCATCAAAAAATACAACAGACAATGCTTCTACTTTGACGACAAATACCTATCTAATTTTTTTAATTTAATCAATGTCGCTGAAGTTAGAAATTATTTACACTTTTCATGATTTTCCAAAAAAGGCACAACTTCTCGTGGCATGATTAGAATTTAAGTTTTAAAAGCTTTTTGGCTAGTTTTTGCATTGAGGAATACAACAAACAATGGTTTACGTTAACGACGAACACATATCTATTCTTTCAAATTCAACCAATGTCACCGAGATGAAAAATTGTTTCCACTTTTCATGATTTGAAAAAAGCACTAATTACGGTAGCATGATTGGCATTTGAGTTTTAAAATATTTTTGGGTAGTTTTTTCACTAAACACAAACTAACACCAGAAAAAAGTTGATGTTCAGCAGGCCTTCCGCTTTAAAGATTTGTGAGCAGAAAGTTATTATATTTTTTTATAACAATTAAAATTCTTTACGTGTGACGCTCACTCAGCGAAAGCGCAGCCTTAATTAACAAATTAATATTTCATTAACTGTGGATCGTAGAAAATTCAACATGGTCTCGTTCAAAAGCTTATTTTACTCTCTTAATATCACTTTCTATACATATTTACATTATACCTTACCCGAAACAAACAATGTGTAAGAAAATGTTTGCAATTTTCAGTTTTTTTTTTGTTAATAAAAAGAGTGCCTCTACCTCAATTAGCTCGAAGGTTGCTGGGCTTGAATAGGACACCTCTTTAAACATTTAAGCAAAAAACATCCCGAGGTAGCTTCGAGTTTCACCACAAATGCTAATTTGAGTGGACTATATAATTTATTAAGTGAATACTAAGGCAATGTAATGCAAATATCAAACAAGTTATACAGACTTTTTCTGTAAATTTTTATTCTAAAAAAATTTTTCTGTTTGTAAAGAAATGTTTGCAATTTTCAGTTTTTTTTGTTAATAACAAGAGTGCCTCTTTCTTAATTAGTTCGAGGGTTGCTGGGCTTTAGTGGGACACCTCTTTGAACATCTTGAACAAAAAAAATTCCTGAGGTAGTTCCGAGTTTCAGCAAAAATGCTAATTTGAGTGGACTTTATAATTTATTAAGTAAATTCTAAGGCAATGTGATGCAAATATCAAAAAAGTTACACAGACTTCTTTTGTGAATATTTATTCTAAACAATTTTGTTTTTTCACAATTATCCCTTTTGTTAGAAGTTTCTGGAAAAATAAGAAATTTTTATTGTTTGCAAGAAAAAGCTTTTGAATATGAAAAAGGGTTCACCAAAACAAGAGGTCCATAAAAAATATAGTGCATATTGTCAAAAGACTAAAAATGACCAAATGTGGATTTATTGAGAAAATTCATCTAAAAAATTTTCTGAAGAACCGCCCAAATTTTATCATTTTTCAAAATTTTTGTGCCGTCTTTGGATAATTCGACATGATCTAGAATTCCTCCATCATTCAATGAAAATTATTCAAATATATGGCGACGAAAAGTATATCATTCAAGAAAAACATCTGCCATTGTTTGACAATTAGAAAGTTGACTTCAATAGTTCATAAGCCCTTAAAACATATAGTATTTGCGTACACCCGACGAGCACTTTTTCAAGGTCGAGCGAAAACTTAAGTTATCCTACAATGTGTGGTAATTTATTATCTGAGCACATAATTAGTTTAGGCGCAAAACATGAAATAACAAAAGTGTGGTTATTCAATTATCTAATAAGGAAATATTTTCCGACAAAAATATCATTTTACTTAAAATTCTTAATTATTGATGACTTTTTAGGTTGATTATTGCCCCCATATGTATTTGTGTAGGGACCTTTTAAAAATTAAAATTCAAACCATTGATAACTGTAGTTTGGTCTTTTATTAAAGCTCCTTCGGCTTTAACGAATACATTCTCATCACGTGTCTTGCGTTTTGCACTCGATTAAAGTATGTCAAAAACGCAAAATTTTCTATATTATGTTGAACTCTATTGCATGAAATTTATCTTATATTAATTCCTGTACCTTAATTTGTTCAATTAATTATCCTTCTTACTTAACAAATTAGATTAGTGTACCGCAAGTGAAAAAAATAAGTGCTGGCAAAGTATGTGCTTGACCCCACGTGCACTAGAAGTGCAGAATGTATGTGCGGCATATGAGACTATCCCGCACCTTCAAACTATGGAGTTCGTGTACGACAAAAGTACGCTTTTGCTACAGCAGAAATACGAGGTGAGTGTGACAAAAAATATGGCTAAAATATGACTTATAAGTATGGTGCAATAAAATTGAGAAAAAACTCACAATAAGTTTTTTATTTGTAGTGTGTTGTCTGCTGTAAAACATGAATTTCCCAATATTTTTCAGTGTTTTGAATATTCTTTACGTGTAGTGGGCATTTCTCCTATTGACAACAAAATTAATGATTTATGTAAACTTTCGGAAACTCACGGAGAGTTTTGAAAATTTTTGAGGCTCTTTGAAAATTTATGGAAAGTTTTAAAAAGTATGGAAGCTTTTGGACATTTGTAAGAGTTTTCAAGAATTGAATTTTTTAAATAAAAATTTAGGGAAGTTTCTAAGCTTGTCAAGTAGTTATTTATGGTTGAGAATTCTTATCACACCTCTGGAACAGTGAATCGTCCTTCCCCATCTTAAGGTCCAAACTGCAGGAGACTGGTGCCCTCCTCAGTGTGAAACACAAACCGTTCATAAAATTTCTTATTTCTGTCTTTGTTTACATACTTTCCTTTGAATGACAAAAGTTTGGTGGGACTGACGTTACGAATGTTGATGGTGACAGTGGAGTTGTAAAAGACACCTTCTGGGACTAGTTAAATGATATTATGGGTACTTGCGATCCTGGCAAAAGAATCATTTTACTCGGAGATATGAATGGATGAGTTGGTGTGCAACGAGAAGATACCGACAGGGTACTGGGTCATTTTGGAGACCCAAAAGCGAATGATAACGAAGGTAAATTGATTAGCTTATGCTTAGAAAAAGGTTTGTGTATTATAAATACTTGTGTTATACAAATACATAAAATGATCCACGTCTATACTTGATGCAGAGGTAGAAGCCACAGTATGGTCGACTTTGTTGTGGCGGATGAGAGACTGAGAGGGCTCGTAAGGGATACAAGGGTTATGAGAGGTTCTGAATACGAAACGGATCACTACCTCTTAGTTTCAAAAAAGATCCTAGGTCACCTAGGATAGTTCACTAGTTCGTCTAGGTGGTGAAGAGGAAGAATTAATAATAAGTCGAAGCCGGCGAGAGTTAGAATAGAGAATTTATAGCAACAAGAAGTACAAATGGTATATAGTGAAAAGCTAATTAAATATTAAGGGTATCATAAAGAAAACTGGAAGACGGAATTAGTAGATAAAAATGTAGAGGGATAGAATTGAAGCGGAAGAAGATTTTAAAAAATGTAAAATGATGTTGATGGAAATGAGACATTATTTTGGCAATGAGTGAAGAAGATTAAGGAAAGAAGTACTAGCACTGAATTAGTCAGAATAAAGAATGCTGATGGTAAAATGATGTGGGATTCGGACAAAGTGAAAGACTGTATGAGTGATTTTTTCAAGAAATTGTATGGAGATCTAGCTTTGGAGCATAACAACCGTGACGTTGAAAAGAACACGTTAGGCAATCACGTTGTGCTAGCGAAAGAAGCATCGATATCGACGATATTATATCTGTGATTGAGAAGTTAAAGAATGATGAGGCTGCTGGTGTATATGGTATCACCGCTGAAATGTTCAAGAGCGGTGGCGGATATTTGTTTGTGTTTGAGCGAATTTATGAACATGTGTGTTGTGACTGGTGAAGTTCCAAATGATTGGAGTGAGTCGATTATTGGTCCACTTCACAAAAGAAAGGGTCATGAAGGTGACTGTACTAATTATAGAGCGATTAACCTGCTAAGTACCGTGATCAAAATATTTACCAAAATACTTATTGTGAAGGTCATGGAAATAACTAAGGAAATGATCTGGAAAGTCCAATGTGAATTTATGCCAGGAGGATCATGTGCATTTGTTAATCAAGTAAAAGTTTTTGATAAAGTAAATGGATCTAAACTTTGGGAAGTACTAAATGTGTATGGGATGAATGGTTGGCTTTTGAAAGCAATAAAAGCAACATATAATGGTAGTAAATCGAGTGCATGAGTATATGGTCAACTGAGCGATTGGTTTTATATTGAACAGGGCGTTAGGCAAGGCTGCGTTATGTCCTTCTGGATATTCAATATATACATGGACAAATGTCTAAGAATGGCTCTCTGAGACGAAGAAGGTGTTGATCTCGATCAGAAAAAGTATGTGGGCGGGCGTTTACAGATGATAAGATTGTTACAGCAGAATGAGTCGACGATTTGCAAAGAATGATGAGCAGACTGGATACCAGCGTGAAGGGTATGGGTCTTAAGATTAACGTGAATATAACAAAAATTATTGTGTTTGAAAGAAGAGGTGAGAAAACAGTATGCAACATTGTTATAAACGAGGAGAGGATAGAACAAGTTGATAAGTTCGTGTATCGTGGAAGCTTATTTACTGCTGACGGAATGATGATGCCGACACCTGATGATGAACGATATTTCGAAATTTGGAAAATCCACAAAAACACCCAGAAGTTAATACTTTCTCAGTGATTTTACGTCTTCGAAGATTCTTCTTATTGTTCCCCGGATGAATTATGGTGGTAAGAAATCCCTCTCGAATCCATAGAATTCATCCCTGATTAATAAGATCCAAAAAATGAAAAAACGATAAAGTAAGCTGGAAGCTAACAGTTTTATGGTTATTCTATAGCCTAAAAAAATCATAAAAATAAACCCCCAAAGAATGATAGTGGTGAGTAACCTTACAGTAACTTCTAAAACTCACCCCTGATAATGAACGATTTTTCAAAATTCGAAAAATCCACAGAAACACCTAGAAATTGATGCTTTCTTAGTGATCTTACATCTTGGAAAATTCTCCTCATTGTTTCCTCGATGAATGGGGGTTATAAAATCTCGATTGAACCACTAAAACCCACCCCTAATCAATGAGTTCCCAAAAATAAAAAATAAACGACCAAGCAAGCTGAAAGTTAATAATTTTATGATTATTTTATAGCCCAGAAAATTCATAAAAATTAGTGTGAGTAGTGATAGTGGTGAGTAATCCTGCTGTAACTTCTAAAACCCACCCTTAGTAATTATCAATTTACTCGAGCCTTGGGTTAAAGTCATTTTTCTTCAAATTTCATTTAATAGCTCTGAACAAAATTTTTTTACAACAATTAGTTAAACACCAATGGATTCCGAAAACCTAACATATCTTTGTATTAGAATCCGCTGAAATTTTACTCCACTGATGAGCTAGCTCACCAAAGTCAAGGGTCGCCGACTCTTTAATCTACTTCACACAAATATTTCCTGTAACTTTGCATTGTGACTATTTAAAATTTGTTTTCACTAAATTCAGGTCTCAGCAGTAACATACTCAGTTATAAAAATTTTTCGCCTTACTAGTGTAAAAATGTAAATTTTTATTTTTGATAGTGCTCACCTTATCATTCCCCATCCATTGAGAGTAGCAGGAGTTCCTGCTGGTACTCTTCCCCGATCAATTTTGATTGGTCGATTAGGTGAATTGACAAAGTTAAATAGTTGCCTAATTATAATCAAAGCAAGACTGTTCAGGTATAAATTCGGGTTATAGTCTGGATGTATTATTATTTCTTCTATAGTATGATGTATTCCACGACGTAGATCAGTTGAAGCAGATAGAATGCTGTACGTGCTGAAGTTACCAGTAACACATGGAGCAACAGTCAGTACAACTTTGGACGTCAATATGACACCTGTGCAATGTCGAACTCCATTGCGTAGAACATTCACAACATGTGGGGCTTGTCGAATTAAAAGTGGTACTGCTGGTATCCTTGGTAGCACTTTTATGCATCGTCCCTTGTGATGGAGAGAATTGGATGATTTTCCTAGAACTATGATGCAAAATTAGTTTTCAATATTATTATTCTCATTCATTTTTGTTCTGCACTTACAAAATTCATTATTCATAACAAAAAATAATTCAATGATCATCGGCTCCAAAATTTAATTCAGAAGTTAATGACTCAGTCTTAAATTGGCCGCAAACTTGAAATCCTGGTCATATTAAAATGAAGGCCCTTTACCAGAATGGGATTTGTGGGGTCAGATTTCATGGCTGAACGGTTGAATGTTTTTGTCTAATCTCTTGCAAACGTGATCTAAATAGTATTCTTCTTTCTTGACCAGAGCTGGAGTTCAGTTACACTGTTCTTCTCTCTTTTAATAATCGAAAACAAAAGTACAATAGTCGCGTCTCTCACTGTTAACCTAGTGTCCCAAATACTACTACTACCGTGATTGTTCAGTTTGCCGATCTCAACGATGGAATGCCTTCAGGAAAACTGTCGAGGCTCGGCGGCCAGGGATGCCATTGAGCAGCTCACCAACCAGGGGCCCCGACAGTGAATATTACTAGCGCCACCCCTTGTCAACTCTACAGTCTCCGTACACGCTTCGGAAAAAGGAAGCCATCGCCTAAGTGGACTCATTCACTTCAGACAACTTCGCTCACGCATCACTTTTGAGCGACGCCAAGTTACGGTCACTGGTACCTAGCCCGCCTGACGCCAAACTCGCTGCCCAGGGGTCAGTGCTGGATCTTATCAGGTCCATTCAACTTACACCTAAGGCTGATGGACAAATCTAGCCTGGAAGTTTTTACGTCTGCCATGACCCATCTAACGAACTGGTGTTCGAGATTCCCTGGTTCAAACAACACCAAGTAATCTACGTGCATTGTATAGGAAGCATCTACGTCGGATTTCATGAATGGACCGCTTATACCTCATCTCCGAGACCAGACAACCAATCATCAATCCCGTTCTACCAGAACTAAATTACGATTTTTCCCCGGAATCACATAGCCAATTGCTCAGTACAGTAAAAAGACACGCCTCAATCTTTCACCGAGGGGGTCCACTACGCCGAACCATGTCGGTTGAGCATGAGATCCATCTATCCAGTCCAACCTCATTCCGTGAACCACCTTGTAATTACTTAGGAGAAAAACGTCTATGGCTTGACGAAAAGGTGCGCGACATGCTCGCCGACGGGAATATTCAGCTGGTGAATTCCCCATACAGCTGTTATCGTGGTCGCCGGAAAGAAGGATGACTATTATCTGGTCACGTAAATACACGGCCTCCACGACACCCGGCAGTGGCCAGTATTATTTCCGAGTTACGATTTTCGGTCTAAAAAACGCTCCTAGCACCTTCCAAAACTTGATGCGCCATATGTTCAGCGATCGCTGCGGCCGATTCGCCATCGGATACCTAGATGACATCATTGTCTATTTAAAGAACTAGAAGCAGCACTTTTGGCATCTGGCACTTACTTGGAAAGACTAAGAATTTACGGACTCACGTGATCCCCTCAAAAATGCTGATTCGAACGAAACAGCCTGCCCTACTTTGGACATATCGTCTCTTCAGAAGGAACCCCCTACAGCTAAAGCATCTTTAGGCAATACTCGATGCCATCAGACCTCATACCCGTAAAAGTCTGCGATTCTTGCTGGTCACCATGAACTGGCTTCAGGAGTACATTCCATATTACTCGGAAACAATAGCAGCCAAGATGGATTTGCTGACACCCAAACGTCCCTATCGATGGAATAACGATGCTCACAAGGCCCTTGAAGCCGCTAAGGAAGCCTTTTGTCACCGCCAAGCTCTTAGTCGACCAGATCCATCCCTACCATTTGTCCTGCAAGCAGACGCAAGTGCCCGAGGAATAGGTGCTGTCTTGATGCAACCGGGAACGGAAGGCAATCGCAGGATAATTTCATACGCAAGCACGAAATTCTCACTAACGGAGGCAGCCTACCATTGCAACGAACAAAAACGTCCGGCCATCATCAGGGCGATAACCCATTTCTGGCCCTGCTTGGAGGATCGATGTTTCGTTCTACGCACCGACAGCAAGACTCTGACGTGGTTTGAACATCAAAATGACACACGGGACAATTTGAAAAGATGGCACGTTTTCCTTAGTTGATATATATTCGACATCGAGCACTGTCCTGGAAACTGTCCTGGTACAGAGGAAACAATTCGGGTCATTCAGGAGTACTTCTTTTGGCCCAGGATGAGACGGGAAATCTGCCGATACGTTTGGAGCTGTCACCTTTGTGTCTGCTGTAAACCAGCACACGAAAAATACCCTGATATACAGCGGTCACGACCATCAACAAACATCACGAAGCTCCTAGAGGAAGGAGTTTTCTCCCGTTGCGGATACCCTCGCTGGATTTTGAGTGATGACGGAACACAGTTGACTGGGTGAGCCAACTCTACCGAGAGAAAGATCAAAAAGGGACTTCGACCACGACTGGAACCTCAGACTCAGAGCACATGGGACCGGTTACTCCCAGCTACTTTCTCACGGGTTAGACCATTTCACTGCCCAACGAATGACGAGTGCAAAACCCAGTGCCTCTACCACCATGGGCAAGCTTTGCGGAAGAGCGACAACAGCGACAGGACCAAGCTCGCCAACATGAACGACTCTATCGAGGAAGGTATGGAGCGAATCGCTAGAATCGCGCTATGAGGTCGGAGATTGGGTAGTTACTACAAATCACCGGTTGTCGGACAAGGCCACCACTTACAACGCAGTCTTGGATCATCGAAAATTCAAACCCTTACAAACCTCGAAACATGTTTCTGTAGATGTATACTGCATCCAGAAAAGTAGACACGAGCAGAAAGCCCACGCAAAGAACCTCTGGCCAGCCCCTCTGCCCAGACAACTATCACCTACGAAAGGTGACGAGCAGCTGCTTCCCCCACCAAACATTCCTGAGGAGGATCCGCAACCTCCACTAGAAATCGGCGAACAGTCGTCTCCCACTAACGAGCTCCTCTCTGACTCCGAAGAAGAGGATCATCCGTTAACCACTACGTCCGTAGCTTCACATATGGGCGAACAGCCGTGCATACTACCGCTCGACCAAGCCCTTCCAGAACCCCTCAAGGACATCCGTGCATCAGGCTCGTCGGGTCCACAGCGTTGATCAACGGCCGTACGACTAACTATCCGTTATGCTGGCAGCCACATGTATCGGCGAACAGCCGTACGAACCTCCGCTCGCCCGAGCACCCGGGGAGACACTTGAGGACATCCATGCACCAGGCCCGTCATGTCTATTGCATCCGTCAACTGTCGCACAGCCTTTAACTGGTATCGTCGAACAGGGGCACTCACCCTCGCAGAAGAAGGAGAAGAGATAGATTCCTCGAGAGATGGTCTCAACCATCAGGGTAAGGCCAGGGGGCGTTACAAATTCCGAAGTAAACGTCTTACGTACTACCAAGATGTAAGATCTTACACTCGTCATGTACATAACCTTAATTTGAGATAATCACAATTCAGTGGCCAAGCAAGGCTCTAGTCGGGAGGGGGGGGGGGGAGTTTATGACCATCCCTAATGTGAAAGAAGGGATTCTTAAGAATAAGTCACGACTGTTGTCCATATTGTATTCTTGCATTGGATACGATTCTTGATATAATGTCTGCCATCATTAAGATTCGGTTATCCTTTTATTGTTTAACTATAGTTCAAGTCCAAGGTTATATGGACTATTAATATAAACGTTTTCTAATTGAATTCTTTTATTGGTTATTATTCATATTATCTATCGTTACGAAAATTTTTTATTCGTTTATATTCATCAGGTTTCCTGAGCGTCTTTTTGAGTTGATTAGAAAAAGGTAACGCTGGGGAGACGGAGACACAATGCGAAGGCGGCAACAAGTACGGCGCAAGAGCGAGCAATACTGATTGGGTCGCGCGCCCAACACTTCCACGGGGTGGGAGGAATGTCGATCAGAGATCCCCCTTTCCACTCACTTCCACGGGGTGAGAGAAACTTCGCGCTCATTGAGCTTTCCGGCGCCAAGAAGCGCATTTCAGTCACCAGCGACACGGATCGATTGGTATAATTCCGAGTTTTCTCCGACGTCTCAACATCGAGGACCAGCCCATTGAAAAAACTCTTAATACTACAGGAGCCCCAAGTACTTCAGAGGCAATTATGCTTCAGAAACCAGGAGGGGAAAAGTCGCCGCTACAAACGCCGTCACGAGAAGAATTTCCGTAGAGAATGAAACACGACGACGGCTTTACCACTGCATCATCGAAGAAGCGCACAAGAGTGGCAGGATCAGGATTAGGTTCACAAAAATCTTGTTCAGTTCCATCAAGTAGCGCCAAGACCACTGCCGATAACAATTGAAAAATCAGCCTCGAAATCGAATACTTCGAATACAAAAAATTGAAATTCAGCTACAGCATTGGGAGAAATACTCTCAATCAATGCTATTGAAGACGAAGCTAACCACCCCCTCACAGTTTTGCGCAAACTACTGAAAGATTCTACTTATTAATGACCTACAGTGTACAGCATTGGCTCAGCAATTCATCCATAATTACGTCGGTTATTCGCATGAAAAACCGACAAACTGAGAAAGCCAAGCTTATGCTATTGGTAATGGTCACAAATAAACCTCAAGCCGAGCAGCTCCTTAATCTGCAGTCCATCGCTTGTATAAAAATGAAAATTTGAGCCCTATGCTAGACCTGAGGAAACTTCGCAGTGTTTTGAGTGACAGATTCCATTATATCGTTCCACGCTGTATCTAGTGCGGGGGTGCGCATCAGAGCTCCAAGTGCGAAAAAGTTCGTAAATCGTCGGCCACTCGCGCTAACTGTGCTGGGGACCACTCCGACAATTATAGAGGTTGCTCTGCTTTGAAAAAACCATCCAGAAAACCCACCAATAATACACTAAAATTCCAATATGAGTCCAACTTTGGTTCTTGCCTAAAATGGCCTTGGACATGAAGCCGTCCGACTCGAATGTCAACAATCAG
>JAUMHM010039170.1:0-15647 GCA_032362435.1 Melikaiella ostensackeni
CAAATTTTACACAAATATAATACCTTCTCTGATGAGATTGTAAAAAAAAAAAACTAAATACATGTTTCGAGCTATTACTTAGGTCTATTGAATCATGATAGGAACGCCAGGAAAAAGCAACCATCTCCGAAAAAACCACTGTGAACATGATAAAGCGCCTCCCTTAGAAAATTGAATGTGGGATACTAAATGTTGTATAAACTTTGTGCATTTAATTTTTATTTTGAAGTAAGAAAGTACTTTCGAGTTCTTTTTGTGCTCTGCCCAGCCTTAAAAGGAACATCCAGAAAGGAGCAACCTTTTCCGAGAAAACCCTCATGAAATGGGGGAAAATCCGTTAATAAAAAATTTACCCCATATACAAAATGCTGTATAAGTTGTACAAACGTAATTTTTTTTAAACAAGAAAGTATTGTTGAGCGCTTTTGGAGCTCTATCGAACTGCGAATGGAACATCCTGAAAGACCAACCACTTAACAGAAAACCTTTTTTGAAAAGGGCCCCATGCGAAGTTTCTGCTTATCTAAGAAAGGCACCCTATCAGTTTTATGCGAGCTAAGCTTTTTTTTCATGAAATAAAATTTTTACATGACGCGCGGAAACAATGTAAGATACAACAAAGTTTTAGTACAAAAGTTTGCACGTCTAGATTAGTTCTGCCAAAAATATCTCTTGCCCTTTTGTAATACATTGCATCGTTTATGAGAGAAATTCGAAAATTATATATTTTCAGGAAAAAAAATTCTCCTGACCTCAGAAATGATTTAGCCCGAATCCTTATATGAACAGAAACTTTTCAAAAATATTAGAAAAAATAAAAAATGTTGTTTTCATGTTTCTGAAATGCGAAGAAGAGAATAAAGAAGATTTTCTAGAAAACCCCACCTATTTTATTTTTCGAATATTTTTAAAAAGTTTGTCCTTCTATAAGGATGCGGGCTAAACCACTTTTGAGGCCAGAAAATTTTATCGGAAAAAATCATCAAGTATGGAGGAAAGCTTTTAAGCTTTAATAACAATTTGAGGTCACGTTTAGGTCTATCCAACGAAATATAATATTTTAAAAGCAAAATCATTAAGTCATGATAAAAGCTATAACAAGCTTTAACAATTTGAGGTTATGTTTAAGTTTTCTCAACGAAAACTTGTATTCTTCAGAACAAGCTGCGAGAATTTAAGGTTATGTTTGAGTTTTACCAACAGAAATGGATAATTTAAAAGAAAAAATTATCAATTATTGAGGAAAACTAACAAACTTTAACAATTTGTGGTTATGTTTATGTTTTTCCACCGAACAAAATATTTTAAAAGAAAAATCATTAAGTATTAAAAAAAGTATTAACAATCTTTTACAAGATGCAGTTATTATGTTTATGTTTTTAAATGAAAATTGGTATTTGTAAGCAAAAATGATTTATTATTGAGGAAACCTAACAAGCTTTAACAATTTGAGGTTAAGTTTACGTTTTTTCAAAGAATATTGATATTTTTTAGAAAAATTATCAATTCTTGAGTTATTGAAAACTACAAAGTTTTAGGAATTGAAGGTTTTGTGGGAATTTTAATCTACAGGAGTTTCAGACTACGGAAGTTTTAAACTACGGGAGTTTCAAACTGCGGGAGTTTCAAATCACAGAAGTTTCAAAGTGTGGGAGTTTCAAACTGCGGGAGGTTCAAATTACTTGAAATTTCAACTTCAAACTATAATTGATTTAAAAAAACGTTTTTAAAGCTTTCATTTACTTAAAAACATTTATAGAATCAACTCGCAGCTACTGCCGTCGGTTAATCCTTTTTTATATTTTCAACATTGTTTATGTTATTTATTTATATTTGTTATACATTAATAATATTCAGCATTTCGTTAAAAGGCAACTCAGGAGGTGAAGCCTTGAATGTTATCCGTTTTGACGGATCTCTTTCTATTTACGATACACAATATTTATCCAATAAATTCTGAATTTGGATCGTTCACACCTTAAATTGAAAAATTGAAGACAAAATTTCTATAAATTTTAATCTTTTTTATCCAGCCCACCTGTGGGCCTAGGGGCGTAGACCATTCGAACCCTATAATAAGATATATATTCAAGATTAAACTTCAAGAATACATTTTTTCAATTCTGAAATTATCGGTTTCATAGTTAAGAAATCGGAACCTACAGATTTTAAGGACCAAAAATATATACAAATTGTCCTGCAAGAGTCATAAATTACGTGTTTAAAAATATTTCTCCATAGTCCGGGAATTCTTTTCTGGGACTGATGAGCTGCCTGCGATCAAGTAGTGAATGAATATACTTATAGTCAGTAGAACTTCTCTGACGATTTGTCACTTTTCCTTGATTTTTCAAGTATAATTCGGAAACTACTAAATACTACTTTGACGTAATTTTTGTTGCAAGAATTATTTTGACTGAGCTTATTTTTAAAAAAAAATTACCAGGGCATATATTAATATTATTCCTATTATGAGAAAATTCGCATTAATCGGTTATTAGTATTAATTATACACGCGAGAACTCTACACAATCATATTTATTAAATAAATTATGTATTTTAAATTCAAACTCAACATGGTTAAATCCTACACCATAAAATTCCAAAGAAAATAATACTTTGAAGTTTGAGATTTTAAATAAACTTCATAAAATAAAACTCTGAACCAAAAAGCCCTACACAAGATGTTTAAATAAATAATTCTTTGAACATAAATTATTATTTTGTGTAGAGAATTTTAAGGTGTAGGATTTACCCGGGTTGAGTATAAATTTAAATCATCAATTTGTTTAACACATATGATTGCGGATAGTTGTCGCATGTAGAATTAGCGACGTAGAATTTTCAAATGTAGATGAGTTTCATTTAGTAGAATCGCTATCAACGCTTTTTCAAAAGAACAATATTATGCATTATTAAAAAATTAAGTCCAATCAAATGATATTGTATTTAAAAATGTAAGTAATACAATCACTAGGTTATTAATTATTAGTAAATATTAAAAAGTGTTTATTAATATTATTCATGGACAATAAATTGTAATTGCAAGCGGGTAGTCTCTAGGTCTATTTTTGAGTTGTGAACTTTTGGGTGTTCCTTTTTAGTCTACAAAAAATTTTTATAAGAGAGTAGATTTTATCTTGATCTTTAAGAAAAATAAATAATCTTTTCCATATAAAATTTAGCAGCATAAAATATATTTACTAGGATACAATATCTTTTTAATTAAATTCAAGAGAACATCTTATGCATCTACAGATTTCCCTAATGCCAAATTTAGTCTAATAATTTGAAATAATAAGTCAAAAAATCTGTATATAACATTCTTTTGTTTCATATTTTTACGTATGTATCGACTGAGTATCGGCTATTCGACAGCCTTGTTCGCCGTGTATAGGAGCGCAGGGGCAAAGAAGTTACCTTGTGCAGTCACTGGGCTGAGCGGCATGGGGGGGGGGGATCGAGCAATTTGTAAAATATGAGACGTATCGCTCCTGCTGGCGATCAAGCAATATAAGCAATATAACGCGGGTGAATTTAAAACACATGCGTGCGAGATCCGAGAGATTAAGTTTTTATTTTAGAAAATGTGTGCGACTAAAAATTTATTCAGAAAAATATAGTGTGTTGTAAATCTTTTGAGATTTCGTGAGCTGAAGCTCAACCCTAGAATTAAAAAGCAGATGGTTGAAGACATTATAAACTCGAAAGTATACCCCCACCCCAGTGGAAAATCATAAAGTTTGATGAGATGTTGGAAAGGGGTAGGGGTGCGACCTATGTTATTTCTGTAAACCCAAGTGAGGGGTAAGCGCTCTGGGCCCAGTGGTTGGGGTATTCTTCCCAGGTATCAGAGTGCGAGTTTGGAATCAATATTATAATGGGCTTAAGGCCTTCTCAGGGTACCACCTGATGCCTGGCGGCTTAGTTGACCCTTCCTATTGTTAGGCGCTCGAACTCGAGCTCGATGCTCAGCGCGGCGATGTGGTGCCCAACCGGAGTCTACTGTATTATGTTGCGTTGTTTCCTTTAAATTAAATCTCCATTTAAACCAGGCGACACTAAGACTATGTATGAAGTCTACTTCTTAATGAAACATGCATTTTTTTTGCTTTTTAATAGGAATAGGATAGTTTTATAGCGCGATCAGTCAAACCAAATATGCATCTGATCAATAATGCTCTAGAATTTTGTCTCAGATCTACTACTTCAAATTTAACAATACAACTTGTAAGAAAATTGATAGTGTAGCTATGGGTTCTTCCTTGTCACCAGTGGTATCTAACTTGATAATGGAGCAACTTGAAACAGAATGTCTAAAAAGTCTTCCTTTAAAGGTCATTATTTATAGACGTTATGTGGATGACGTGTTTTTACTCATTCCTAAACTATTTGTGGACATGACATTAAAAAAATTCAATTCTTTTCACCCTAAACTTCAATTCACCATAGAATTAGAGAAAAATAAAACTTTAAATTTTCTAGATATCTCTGTCATCAGGTATAATGGTTACCCTTGGTCAGACAGTTGATAAAAATGAGGGTACACTTGATTTACAACATGGAATATAAACAGAAAAGAATTGAAAAGGATGTTGGTTTGACTGTTTGTCCTTATGTTCTTGGTTTTTTCAATAATATCATCAACGTACTCAGAAAATACAAAGTTCAAGTTATTCATAAGCCTTTAAAAATCAAGAACCTCATATTTGAAAGCATCAAAGATCCGTTACCAAGATTAAATACAACTGGAGTAGTTTATAAAGTAAAATTTTTGAACTGGGAAGCCTGTTAAATTGGACAAACAGGTAGAGAATTAGGACAGCGAATGAAAGAACATGATGGGAATACAAGGAATCATGATAACTCCACTGCGTAAGTTAAACATTGTTTAGAATTTACACACAATTTCAACGCAGACAATCCAATCATTTTGAAACAAGAATCGAACCTAAACAAACGTTTAACCTCAGAATCTTTTTACATCATGAAGGAAAAACATTGTGTAAATCTTGGATATGAAAATTCTAAACTTCCTTGACATCATAATATTTTAGTTTAAATCTATAAATTTGTTTATTAATTTGTTTTCCAATTTTCAATAAACTTTTTTCGGCAACGTGGTGATGATTCTTGAATTCAAGATTTTTTACGTCACATGAGCATGAATTGATCGCTTCAAGAACACTAAACTTGATTTAGTACCTTTCAGAACTCTTACTTTCGGAGATGACTTGCATTCTTTGATTTAATCTAATTATGCGTTGTTTCTGTACTTGAATGTTCCAATTATTTTGAAAATGTGATCTACGAATATATATTTCCGTTCTTAACCCTCATTGCCAAAAAAATGTTGACGAAATTTTTTAATACAATATTTTTAAATTGGTAAATTATTCTTAAACTGAATCCATTACTAAGTTTTGACATAACCTCATTTACATTCTTTTTAACTTTGCATACTTTGATTTTTCTCAATACTTAATTGTAGTTTTATTTATGAAACATTTTTCAGACTTGTCGGAGAATTTTTTTAGAGATCTCATTTCATTTATTCATTCCGTTTTTTTTTCTTTTGGCATTGATGGATGTTAAGTTATGGACATTTCATGGCAATGAATATAAATGTATTTATCTATACACTATTGGAATATTATCTCGTTTGTAAGTGTTTTTTTATATAATTATTGTTTTAAAGATTTTCTCTTTATTTATAATTTTTTTTACACATTTTGATTTATTATATTATGTTATTTCAGTTATATGATTGTTATTTTCGGTTTTTACCGAAAGGCCTGAAAAGGGTCTAAATCCGACTGAAATGTCGCCATGCTGTTTAAAATATATTTTTTATCAAAATGAATTCTGATTTCTTTTATTCTGAATGACCTTTTGAAGCCATTTAATGGTTTACCTTGAACATATTTCTTTACTTTCTGAACATTTATCCCTCTCCGCTTTCATTTCTTACATCCCTTCTACCCCTTTTGTTGAAGACAATTATTTTCATTTTATTTTTACATTGTCCAGAAAATGTAAAAAATTACTGTCAATGTCTCTTTAATGTCAGAACCAAATGATGGCATAGTCTTACTTGCACCCATCGATATATTTCTCAAATCTCCCTTTCGTCAAAATTTTAACCATTGAAAATATTCTCACTAAAATCTAAATTCCTAAGAAACCTAAGTAGGAGTAGAGTAGGTATAATAGACAATGCTGGGAGTCTGGGTCTCAATACCTGAGTCCAAAGTAAGTAATTTAAGTACTCCGCCCACTAAGCACTAATTCCCTTTAAGTAGCAAAGGTGCAAACGGAAAGTCAGCTTGCCTCTTAACAGTTGACGATTTTATGAATTCTGGTAGATTTTCTTGGTTAAAATTAGCAAAAATTTTAAGGGCCCTGCGATAGCTCAATTACCATTTTTTAAATATGAAAAAATAGGCAAGAGTTTTTTTCGCTATTCTTCTATTTTATTCTATTATTATTTTATTCTATATATTATATTTTTCACTATTCAGTTTCCTGGATGCAATGTTCAAAATTCGAAAAGTCGTGTTTTTGGACCACCTTAAGGGGCCCTGCAATGGTACAGCTCAATAATAACTCAATGAGTTTGAAAATCACTTTCATATCAGTTCAGTTCATAAATACATACTCGTAATAGAACTCAATATGAAAATCCAACTTTCATTAATTCATTTCATTCATCTCTCTTGGTTGAAAATTCTACTGATTCTTGGTTGAAAATTGAATTATTTTGTTGAAAATGCAACTATTTTGTTGAAAAATAATCTTTTTTTGATCGAAATTCAACTACTTCGTGGAAAGTTGAAGTACTTTGTTAAAAATTCATTTTTATGGTTGAAAATTCATCTCTTTGGTTGGAAAATCATCTTTTTAGTTATAAATTCAACCATCCGGTTAAAAATCTATCTTTTTTAGTTGAGAATGCAACTATTTGGTTGAAAATTCTTGTATTTTGTTGAAAATTCGAATTTTTGGGTAGAAGATTAAACTTTTTCCTTAAAAAATCATCTTTCTGGTTGGAAAATCAACTAAGTGGTTGAATGTTGAATTCTGTTGTTGAAAATTATTGTTTTTTCTAAAGATTCATCGCTTTAGTTGAAATATCATCTTTTTGGTTGAAAATTTAATTATTTTTGTTAAAAATTCGTTTTTTTATTAAGAATTAATTTTTTCGAACTAAAAAAGTCAGTATTCCATTTTTGGTTAAAATTTTTTAATTTTTTATTGAGAATTGATATTTCTAGTTGAAACTTCATCTATTTGGTTGGGAATTCGTCTTTTTTGTAAAAAGCTAATTTTATTGGTTGAAAATTTATCCTTTCTGAATAAAAATAATGCAATTGTTTTGTTGAAACTGCTTTGGTTAGGGATTTAACTATTTTGTTAAAAATTCGTCTCTTTGGTTGATTTCAACTGTTTTCGACTAGTACAGTAAATCTGTCATGAAAAAGTTAGTTTTGGGGAAAAAAGTGACCGAAGCTATTTTATTCCATCAATCGTTAGTGGGGCATGTGAATAGCAAGAAATAAAGTTTTTGGGACTCCCCACTTTGGGGGGTTTTGAAAAAAGTCAAAAAGTTTTTGGATTTGATTTTCTGTGAGAAGGGTAGGTCGTAAAGAAAAATTTTGAGAACAAAAATTGTAGAGGACTCTATTATCTACAAATTATTCTGTTTAGTTGCTGCGATAAAACCAAAAATGCACAAAACAGAGGGCGCCAAAGTTGCCAAAAATCAGTTTTTGCTCTTTTTCAACCCGAAAAAAAAAATTTTCTCGGTCTGAAGGACTTCAAAAATATAGAGCAGGAAAAATCCTTCAAAAACTATATGAAAGCTTTTTTCTTGCGGTGCACCGTTTTTGAGATACGGCGCTTTGAATTTCTAATACCAGGTTATATTCTTGAGAAGTACAGTAAATTTGTGTTTTTTTTTGTGAAAAAAATACCCACAGCTATTTCATTTCATAAATCGTTACTGAGGCATTTGAATAACCTAAAACCAAAAATTCGGATCCCCCCCTTATGCGTTTTGATAAAACTCAAAATGTTTTTGGATTGTTTTTCCGTGAGAACGGCATGTTACAGAGAAAAATTTTTTCAACAAAAAATGTAGATGACAGTATTATCTACAAATTATCTTATGTAGTCGCTGCGCTTCAGCCACAAATGCACGAAATAGAGGGCACCAAAGTTGCCAAAAATCAGTCTTTTTGCTGTGTTTCAACCGGGGAAAAAATTGTTAACCATCGCGGTAGATTCAATGCAATTAAAAAGGTTTTTTCCTGCTCTACAACTTTTGGATTACCGCGATGGTGAAATTTTTTCTTTTCCCGTTGAAAAAGAGCAAAAACTGATTTTTGGCAGCTTTAGCGCCCTCTATTCCGTACATTTGTGGTTGAAGCGCGGCGACTGCACAAGGTAATTTGTAGATAATAATGTGCTGTACATTTTTTGTTTGAAAATATTTTCTCTGTAACAAGGCGTTCTCACGGAAAATCAAATCCAAAAACATTTTGAGTTTTATCAAAACGCATAAGGGGGAGGGGGGTCTGACTTTTTGGTTTTAGGTTATTCAAATGCTCCGGTAATGATCTAATGATTTATGAAATAAAGTAGCTGCGGGTATTTTTTTTCGCAAAAAAAAAAAGACAAATTTACTGCACTTCCCAAGGATATAATCTGATCTTTGAAATTCAAAGCGCCATATCTTACAAACGGAACATCGAAAGAAAAAAAGTTTCTTATGGTTTTTAAAGGTTTTTTTCTGCTCTAAAATTTTTTAATCCCTTTGACCGTAAAAAATTTTTTTTTCGGGTTGAAAAAAAGCAAAAACTGATTTTCGGCAACTTTGGCGCCCTCTATTTCGTGCATTTTTGGCTGTAGCGCAGCGACTATGCAAGATAATTTGTAGATAATAGAGTCCTCTACAATTTTTGTTTGAAAAAAATTTCTCTACAATCTACCGTTCTCACGGAAATTCAAATCCAAAAACTATTTGACTTTTTTCAAAACCCCCTAAAGGGGTGAGTCCCGAAAACTTAGTTTCATGCCATTCACATGCCCCACTAACGATTTATGAAATAAAATAGCTTCGGTCATTTTTTTCCCACAAAAATGACAGATTTACTGTACTAGACTTGAAACTAAAATCTTTTTTGGTGTCAATATCAACTGTTACATGTTTCATTAAGAATTAATCTTTTTTGGTCGAAGAATCAACAACTTGGTTTGAAGTTGAACTAATTTGTGAAAATGCACTGTTTTTAATTGAGGATCCTTCATTTTAGTTGAAAATATAACTTTGGTTTTAAATTAACTTTTTTGTTGAAAATTTATATTTTCGGTTTGAAAATTCAACGGTTTTGTAGAAAGTTCGTCTCTTTGGCTTCAAAATTCAAAAATTTGGAAAAAAATTAAATTATTTGGTTGAAAATCAATTTTTTTGTTGAAAACTTATATTTTTGGTAGAAAAATAAATTATTTTGGTACAAAATTCAAATACTTGATTAAAAATTAAACTATTTATTTGAAAACTTGACTATTTGGTAGCAAATTAACTTTTTTGTTCAAAAAACATATTTGCGAGTTGGACATTCAACTGTTTTATAGATACTTCGACTTTTTGACATCAAAATTCAACAATTTTGTTGAAAATTCATGTATTTCGTTAAAAATTCGTCTTTTGTTGTAGAGCATTAATCTTCTTGGAAAAAGATTAATTTTATTGGTTAAAAATTTCAGATTCAAGTTGAAGTACTTGAAATTACCTTAGTAATTTAGATTGTTAATGTTTTGGGATTTGTTCTGAATTTTAAACCAAAAAAATGTATTTTCTTTCAAAAGAAATAAATTATCAACCAAAAAAGACGAATTCTTGACGCAGAATGATGACTGTTTTCTCCAAATATATGAATTTTCAACAATGAAGACTAATTTTCTACATAAAAAGACCAATTTTCAACAAAATAGTTACATTTTCAACAAAAGAGGTGAATTTGAAAAAAATTAACGGTCAACAAATCAGTTCAATTTTTAGCCAAGTGGTTGAATTTTCAACAAAATAATTAAATTTTTATTTAAAAAAATGAATTTTCTACGAAGAAGATTAATGTTCTACCAAAAAAGACGAATTTCCAACAAAATACATGAATTTTCAGCAAAGTTGTTGAATTTTGAAGCCAACAAGAGAAATCGTCTACAAAAAAGTTGTATTTTCAACCCAAAAATATGATGTTTCAAGAAAAACGTTAGTTTTCTACCAAATACTTAAATTTTCGAATAAATAGTTCAATTTTTAACAAAATAGTTGAAGTTTCTACCAGAATAGTTGGGGTTTCAACTGAAAATATGAATTTTCAAAAAAAAATTTATTTGTACAAAATACATGAATTTTCAAACAAATAGTTGAATATCCAACAAGAAAAGATCAATTTTCAAATAAAATTTGGATTTGGCGCGTACTGATCGTCGGTATATTAGGTGCCTTTCGGCGCACGCCAATGGCGCTGAATGGCGCATTGATCGACCAATGAATGAGTCGTGAGTCGCTTCAGTCGTTGGCGCCCGACCGACGCCAAATTGCCAACAAACGACAAGAGAAAGTGGGTCCAGTCTGTCAGACAATTTACTGGATTCTGAGTTGAAAAAGATAAAAATCGATAAGTTCGTCGTTGATAAATCAATGGACACAGGCGACACTTTGAGCTAGATGGTAAGAAAAGCATGCTTATTTATTTTCTACCCTCTAAAGAAAGATTGCATGGAAATCGATTGAATGCGATTCGGATTGTAAACTTTGAATGCGACTTATTGATGAAAGGTAATTCACAGCGTCAATCGTAGTTTTTGCCAATTTTCGATTGCCAAATGTTTTGGATTGTCATTTGACGTTCGAGAACGCTTCAGAACCTCAACAAAATTTCCTTTTTTTTTTTAGAGTTATACCCTTGTCTCCAATGGGTCGGAAATGAAGTAGTTAGAAGTCTAATTATTGTGTTCTGCTTTTTGGACATAAAAGCCCGGTAAGAAGGTTTGAATTAAAAGGTATTAGAAATTGTTAATCCTTAAGGACAACAGTCTCCAAGATAGAAAAAGTTTCATAAAAGGGATCCAAAATATGGCTTCCTAGGATGTTTTTCTATCGTTTGTAGTTTCAAAAGCGCGAAATCATAGCAGCTCCTTTTCTCGAAATATTCAAATTTTTGTATTCCTGCCACCGCAGCCATTAATAGACCTCGGTAGAAATTTCTGATAGAAAGTTCTTTTCGAAGTTATCCAGTCGTTTCCATTTCTTTCCGAACCTTTCAGTGATCTTCATCTGATTCTTTTCGAAAATGTGTGATAAAAAATAAATATAAAATTTTGAATAAAAATGCTGTTAATTTCATTTATAATCAACTTACAAGTAATTTTCACTAACTTGAATTTTTTGGTTCAAATTAGTCAAAATTTCTAATAGAAATAGAAAGCTTCGGATGCAGGTATCTCAAAGAATCTGAAAGGAAGTTGTGCACAAACCTACCCGAAATTTCCTTTCCGAAATTTTTACCATAGGATATATCATCAAAACAGAAAATATACGTCTTTTCAAAAAATGGTCTGAATCAGATTTGTAGAACTTTCTGAGATGAACAATTTTGTTTTTCAACATTTTTTTCGTATCTCGTGTGGCTTGACTTAAAATATCAATTTTAGATTTTCCATCAGAATTTTTTATGAATGAAATCCCAACCGCTGGTCAAAGAAGGCTGGTTAATGAACTTTTTCATTAGCATACTTTTTCAGGGCTCAAAAAAAGTCATGTTCATTAACCAGTCTTCTTTGACCAACGGTTGTGATTTTATCCATAAAAAATTGTAATACACAACCTAAAATTGGAGTTTCGAGCCAAACGACACGAGATACAAAAAAAATGTTAAGCAAACTTGTTCATCTCAGGAAGATCTACAAATTTTAAATTTATTTTAGTCCATTTTTTGATAAGACGTATAGTTTTTGTTTTAATGATGTATCTACTAATGGCTACGATGATTGAAATCGAGTTAAAATTAAAAATGTGAATATTTCAAGAAAAGGAGCAGCTACGATTTCGCGGTTTGCGATTTTAAAACCTACAAACGATAGAAAAACATTCTAATCCAATCCCTCTTAAAGCCGATCGGAGCTGCCAAGTGTAACCTCAAATAAACTGAAAGCACAATTTTTGTTTAACGGATTATAAGGCGATCGAAAAACATGAAATTTGAAAAATCTACCCTCAAATAAAGTCGAGGAATCGTCGGAAAAAAGTTGGGATTTTTGACGAGAATTGTTAAGTTTCTCGCAGGAAAACTACGGGAAAAGTCAGAACTCAGAGAAAATGTTCAGACATCGTCAAAACTTAAGTATAAAGGATAATCCCTTTATTTATGGTCTCATTGTACCAAAAGTAGAGTGACACAAAACTTAATACCCTTTTGTATTTCATAAATTATTCATATCATTTATTTATTTATTTATAAAATCACCTTTTACTTATATTTCATTATTAATATTCATATACTACACGATTCGAGAGGTGAATCTGGAAATAATGTTTGTTTTGACATATCTTATTCTGTTTACGGGATACATTATCTTTATTCTAATTTTGAACTTTTAAGAACAATTTTAGGTATCCGAAATCGTTGAAATCTGCACATTCTGAATTTCTGACCTTTAAATCTGTAATTTTGAAATTGAAAAAAAAATTAATATTTAATTTTTTATCCTTTCCAGCTGGCCTACGGGTGAAATACCTGATCATAAAATGAATTTACTTATACTCAGGAATAGTCAGACTCGTCAGGAATCGTCAAAACTTCTGACGATTTGTCACTTTATCGCAAAACGCTCGCTTGATTCAAATTTTATCAATTATAAAAAGATACAATCATGAAAACAAAATTTTTATATTATTTTTCATCACAGCTATCTATGTGGAAATATTTCTGATAACGTGAAATGACCAATACTATGTTTTTAAATGCTCTTTACGTCATTATTATTCAAAAAACAGTCAATAAAGATTTAAAAAAGCTAAATTGAAGGGGATTAAAATTTTTCTTTTAGCTGTTGATTTGTGGTATCCAAAACTATTCAGAAAAATCTTGTCGCCTCTGGGTACAGAAAAGAATTAAATTTAAGAGATAAAATTTAATTAAAAACATTAATAACTCCAAAAAAATCTGGGCATAAATGGGTTAATTAAAGCATAAATGTTTACCTAAATTCATCAAAAGACATCTCTTTTTGTTTAAGTATGTATACGTCCATTTTAAAACAGCCCACTTTGTCGCTTGTCAATAAGGGTGAACTTGAAATTGAATTGTGTCTGAAGTTGACTCTTATTGACGAGCGACAAAGTGGGCTGTTTTTTGATATCGATGTGCACAATTACACATATTGTTCGAAGGATGTTTATAAAATTAGCAATTTTTAGAAATGTGTGATTGTTTGGAATATTACTTTTTTCGATTTGAAAAATCTGAGTTGATGGCTAAACATTCATTCTGTATTAATAAAGTAACGCATTCTTTCGAGTAGCTACAGTATATGACGAACAGCTAAAGTAGTGTGCTTTAAGAGATATTTTATAGATGAAGTTAAAAAATAGAGGTTTGACATTAGTAATTGATTTCACAGCTTACGGTATAATTATAAAGGTAATAAAGGCCTAATAAAAATAAGTGGAATAAATACGAGAATTTGTTAAAAATTTTTAAATATTTTTTCAGAGCTTGGATTCAAACTTATATAAGTATTTTTTAAATTAATTTTTGAGTATTTTAACCATTTTTTCCCCCAAAAAATCATTAAAATTTAGTATTTTTCGGGGTTATTGACACACTTAATGAATATTAGAAGTCATTTTTTTTCTTTAAAATATTTTGCAATTGTTTAAACAATTTCCGTTCATTTAAATAATTTTCCGTCCAAATTGTGGATAGTTTATATTTTCTGGGATTAATTCAGCAATGGTTGAAACAATAATTATTCCCTTTATTGAACTTCTTCTTTACACAATTTAACTGCTTCATTAGAGCCACAAGAAAAAAATGACTACCAATAATTTACTGAAAAGATTGTTTAAAGAAATAATAATATTTTAAACCATTACAAATTACATACTTAAAAAATACTTCAAAAAGTTGTTTTACCGTCTTGTAATGATTCATACAAAAAAAAAAGTTTTAAATAAGTCCTTAGCATGAATTTTATGTGGAAAGTATTTCTTGAACATTCTTTAAAAAGTGATTAAACTTTAATTCACAAAACATTACCTAAAGGTAGATGTTTTTTCAATTTTTTTCGCAAATGAAGCTTTTCCCATATAAAACCGGAAGTTAAATTCAAGGGCGCGGAGACAAGACTTAATATTGACCGAATTGGCTCATACTTGAAGGGAATTTTTTCGGAAACCAAAAAGATTGGAGGTGGGGGGGGGGGGTCGTCCATGAAGAGTAAAAAATAAATTTTCACCAGGTATAAGTTTAGACCACCCTAATGTTCCTAGATATATTTTGACTTCCCGAAAGACTTATCATTGGGGCGGATGTAAAATTCTAGAATTAATCGAATCGTTTAAGCTTAGGGAAAAAATTTGTGGGCTGACATCGGGGAAAAAAAATTGAAGTCAATTAATATTTTCTGTTCTATTTGTTTACTTGAAAATTCAAAAAAATTTTCTCTTGGTTTAAAAATTATGACGAATTTTTTAAACTCCCCGCTAATTATTATGATTAAAAATTAGAAAATAAAAATGAAAGTTTTGCTATATTTAAAATGTGGAAAACTAGATCTTTTTTTGGATTGAGTCATATGCACTTATTTTGGAAAAATTTGCAAAAATCTGAAATTCCTCCAGCATGTTATTATTTCGCTTTCATGGGGACAAAAATTTGTGGTGTTTAAAGCATTCCAAAATCGTGAAAAAAAATTTTCTCCATGAAAGCAAGTTAATAGCATGTTTCTTTGATTCAATCTGAAGAAATTTCAGATTCGATTATTCAACTTTCATCAAGATGTGTGCATGTGGCCCAATCCCAAAAAAAACATTTTTTTCTCATAATTTCAAAAAATTCTAAATTGAGCAAAAACATTTTTCTTGAATTTCTAATTTTTTGTTACACAAGTTTTACAAATTTTGTTTCCTCAGCTTAAACGATTCGATTAGTTTCAGTATTTTTGTTTCACCCTACTCTTTAAACCGTTGTTCCTCCTGTTTAATTTTAGCAAAAAAATGCTGTAACCTTTACTTTAGTTACAAAAATGCAATGACAATTATTCAAGTTCAAAAAATTGTTGATAAAATGATTAAGGGCATGTCTAACAGGAGTCACGTGACCAAACTAATGCTCGATTTTTAATCTTTGTTTTTGGAATGATTTACTCTTTTTGTAAATGGAATATCGCTCTGAAACTTTGGGAAATGCGAAAAGAAGAAGTAAGTTACGTTTGTATACATCATTTGGGTGGAAATTTGTAAAAAAATTTTCTCGAAGAAATTAAAACTGGAGCAACGTAAGAATTTTTTTTTCAAACAACTTATATCCACATGAAATGAGATATCGAGTTGAAATTTTCGGAAATGACATAAACGG
>JAUMHM010039180.1:0-15645 GCA_032362435.1 Melikaiella ostensackeni
CCATTTTTCACCGATGTGTGCAAGCACTATTCTTAATTAAACGTATTGTTACTTTTATAGAAGGAGGTACTAGTTTGTAAGTACAATTTATTGTTAGGATCAAAATTTACAATTTTTGGCAAGCTCTGTATTTTTAGCGTTTTTTCAATTGTTTCTCTTTGTCATTTAAACTTGTTTGATGCGACGTTTAATGTTTCCATGGTTATGGATGGATTTTTTCAAAATACATAAGTTAACCTTTCATTTATATCTAATAATTTTTTATTTTTTAGTTGAGCAGTTGAGCTTATCTGTATGTTCTAATAAAGTAGAATAAGTTCATTTAGTATAAAAAATAGTATTTTAATATTATTTTACCCCTTTGGATAATTTTAGTCGGACTACATAATATGACAGTTATAAACGCTCAACTTTATTTCGACGTGTCCAAATGACATGGTTCCATTTGGAAGAGACCAAATGAAAAGGTACACATGCTAATTCGTGAAGACTAAATGAAAAGGTGCTACAGAGTTGAGAGTGCTGAATGTTCCGAAAACAATGTATATGGGATATTGAAGCTTCAAGAGTTCGCCACGCTGTTTAGCACCTTTTTATTTGGTCTCTCCGAGATGGAACCGTGTCATTTGGACACGACGATTTTTACTAAAAGCATTAAAGGCTGTAAAGTCCCTCAAAAATACAATATATGACCATAAAAGCTAGTTAAAAAGAGTTCCTACAAGTCATGAAAAAAATCCTAGCGATGTGCTGCAATATTTATTTAATTTTTAATTTTCGGAAACAAAAGTTCCAGAGGCTGGCCCATATGCGGTCTCACATTTTTCTGTAATTAAAAATTGTACAATTTCAATAAAAAGGAATAATTGTATAGAATAAATTTGAATGATCTCTTGAAGTTAAATAATTCTGAGGGTTTTGAAAGCTACTTAATTTTATTTTATGCATTTATATTGAATATTTTGAATTTAATATAGCACTACGTAGTACTTCAAATTCCATATTATTGAATTTTGAATTTACAAGGTTAGATTCACACGTTTAAAATTTATAAGATATGTATTTGAATTTTGAATGTCTTGTATTAAAATTGTTTATGTTTGAAAGCCTCAAAATAAAACTTGTTAAATTTTGTAATAAATTTACAATTTTAAGTTTGCACAAGTTTAAATACTTCTCATTCAAAGATCGTCTATAATTTTGAATTCTTCAAATCTGAATATACACCCATCTCGCCATTCGTGGCCATCTCATCTCTGGCTGACCTCACGGTTGTACACACTTGAATGCTTCCCCCCCCCCCCCTGAGCGACCCTTGACGGCCTATACTCAAGGTCTTCGCTCGGTCAGTCAGCGCCGTATCAGAAGTTATTTATATCGCGACTCTATGCGCATATACTTTTGTACGTGCCGGGTTCAGAGATTATATAAGCGGCCCTCAGTGTTTACTCACTTGTCGCGTTAAATCCGGTTAAAACTATATTTTTAATAGCCTTCGAGTTAATAATAATTCGATAATAGCCTTCGGCCAACCAGACCCGAGGGTGGCCACGAATGGAGAGATGAGTGTATTTCAATTCGAGTACATGTTTTGACATGCAGTTTAGGTTTAAATAATTCACATTTGAATATTCTTAGATTCAAAGGCTTGAATTTGAAAATTGATTTTGTTTGATTGATTTGAACATTGATTTTGCAGTTTTAAGTTTGAATATCTCGAAAACGAGAATTGACAGAACAATTTGGACAATGGATTTGGATTCAGCGCGTCAAATTCCTTTAGAATCACCTATATATCTAGGATTCTGCACCAAAGAAAAAATTGACATTTGTAGGCCTGTGTAGTATCTCCCGAAATAATAAACACTTTTCAATGTTCTTAGAAGGAGCACATTTTAAAGGTAAATTTCCATGCATTTTTGTTTACCAATCATGAAAGTAATGTGTCTTTTACTTATTTTTAGCCTGAGGCGGAAGTTGGAATATAAGAACTATGAGCAAACAATGCTTGCAATCAGAAAATACATGTCTAATATTTTTTATTTATCCCTAGTTCCGTCTCAGGCAAAAGCGGGAGAAAATTTTGTAAAATTTTCGTTACACTGGAAAAAAACTTATTTGAATAGAAAAAAATTTTTTTGATTCAAAGAAATGGTAGGGTAGAATATGGCTAGAATATGGTTTGGATCTAAGGAACGCAATGTTTAAGGCAAATAAATATTTATTTGACACTGTGAAATATATGTAGAGTGAAATAGATTTGTTATTGACTGCGAGAAATAAGTATTTGATATGATTGGGCGAGTTTCTTAATGTAAAGAAGTAAGGCGGAAGTTCAAGAAGGTAATTATCACATACAAATAAATATAACTCGGACTGAGTAAAAGTTTTTTAAAAATCAAGTTTATGATTCGTTGATTCAAGTGTGTGTACTTTAAGATAAAATAAAAATTTCTCTGTAACAAACAAATGTTTTTTAAGAAAAATAAATATTTATGTGGTTCTAAGGTGCGACATACGTACTGTTGAGAATAAACACGCAGCAAAGTTGATAAAATATTAATTGATTTAAGCAACGATTTATTCAACTCAAAAAATAAATCTATTGTTCAAAAAGTTTGAATAGTTAAAGTACAAAAAATAATATGTCCCATTTGCTGAAAAAAATATTTAATTCAATTATTATTACAATTTATAATAATATTTTCATTTTTATTTTCACGGAGGAAACAAAAAACGTCAAGTACAGCTAGTGCTCAGAAAGACTGATCATCACACGGAGAAAATTTATTCATGAAAAATTACCGAATTAGTTCTGTAAATCGAGGACAATATTGCATTTAGAGAAAGTTTAAAGTTATTTTACGATTTAATAACAAATAGAACTATAAATAATACAAAACAGTTCTGTAAAATCTCAAGTCAAAAAGTGAAAAATTCTGATATTAACGATTCACTTAAAAGGAAGGTAATTTTCCTTGCGACCCAGAAATACTCGAACTTTATAGCCCAGATTTTTTTCGATATTCCAAGCTCTAGGTTAGGTGTGCGGTTTAGTTGTTAGGGATACAATGCGTTAGACGTAGATTGGGTGGTTCGGAACCCGTCGCAGCGTTTCCGATTTTTAATAGCGTTAAAAGCATGCGATTAAAATATATGTACTGTATTGTAATTTAATGTAATTACTTGAGTTAAATTGTATATAGTGTATACACAATTAGATATGCATATGTACCAACAGTGTATATGTGGGCGTCCACATGGAAAGGGCCCCTAGGCCCGGTATGGGCTCCGACGTACTACTGGTATTTGAATATTCTGGACACGTTTGGAATCCTGTCAAACGAGTACCCAGGTTTTATGACCCGACCCATGCGTGATTCAAAACATGCGGGGGTGGATTCGTAGAATGTTTATTAAGTGAGATTTCAGTTTACCGGCGCCGTTGCGCTAGTATATTACAATAGAGGGGACGTAACGGAACTATGTACTTACATTTAAGACCGTTTAGGCATGATAAATATCGAGAAAAGTTTTCTTATTAATTCTGCGAATTTTGTTTGTATGGAATTTTTAAGTTCTAAAAATCTAAAAGTTTAAAATACAAAAAAAATTGAACCTTTATCATCAACCCATTTCTGATCTGTAAGTTATAACCGCCACTAGTTCGGGAATTTTTTTAGACTCGAAAAAAAAAAAAACCGGGAAATGATAGTGAATTTATTGTCTGACAAGGTATTTAACAAGGGTTTTTAAAAATTCTTAGTTTGATGGAAAAACATATCCAATAACTTTAAATGTCACTTGATATCGTATGCAATAATGTTGAACGAGTTCACTTTGAAATTCTTTAAAATGGCTATGATTCCTGAGGGGTGCAATTATTTTTAATCTCTAATTTTATATTGTTCAGCTTTGAAGATTATGTAATTGTAATATAGTTTAATTTTCAAGACTTGAATTTGATCATTTTAATATTGAAGACTCTAAATTTTTAATTGTTTAATTGGGAACGTCTATAATTTGCAAATGTACTATTTAAACGTTATTGTACAATTTCCAGTTGACATGCTTTACACTTAAATAATTTTAAACTGAAGATGCTACAAATTTAATAACTTCAATTTGATAAAAAATTTATAAGTGAGACAATTTTAGACTATACTGGAACCTCGATTTATGTGCCCTCGATTTATTGCCTTCCGAGAATTTCAGCCGGCTCGCATTCGTGGATGAGAGGTCCAAGACGCCGAGAGAGAGAGGATTGCCGCCGCCTCACATTCGTTGATACGGGATCCAAGGGGCCGAGAGAGAGGCGTGCGAGCTCAGAGAAGTTATGCAGCGTGTAGTATGCAGTAGTATGCATGTATGCAGCATGTAAGCGTGTAGTAACGTGTGAAATTGACTCCTTTTTTATTCAATCTTTCAAAATTATAAAATGTTACTTCAATTTGAAAGGAACAACTTGAAATAGAAAGCGTTTAAGTATGAACAATTTTTAGATTGGAAATTCAACATTTTTGTAGCAAATTTAAATCGTTCAAAATTGTGCAATTAAAAAATTAAAGCCCTTTAATACTTGAACGATTACAAGTTCACTTTATTCAAAATCGAATAGACTAAAATTGAACTTTTGAGAATTAGATAATTTCAAATCAAAAGTGCTTCAAGTTTTACAATTTTTAATTTAAGTTAATAGTTGAACAATTCATTTTCAGTACTGGCTTTTTTAAACTGTCGAATTTTGATTGCCCAAAATGTAAAATCGTTCTATCGTTGATGTTTTAAGTTTGAATAAACTCGGTTTGAAAATCTTCAATTTTAATAATTTTTGTGTTCAAAGAGCTCGAAATAAAAACTATTCAATTTTGATGACTTCAACTTTGGATTTACACAATTCAATATTGAAAAAAAATTCTTTGGTTTTTAATTTCAATCTTTCAAAGTTGAAAAATTGAAAATAAAAGCCTTTCAATACGTTACTTATTATTATGACAGAAAAGTCAAAATCGAATTGTTTCAGGTTAAACTAATTGTAAGTTTGAAATTTCGAGAATTAAGCAGTTTCAAATTGAAAGCGCCTCCACTTGTACAATTTGCTTAAGATTGAAATTTTAAAATTTCCAATTGTAAGCCTTAATAGTTGAAAAATTAAATTTAAAACGTTTGAAACTGAATAATTTTATATTAAGAGTTTATAAATAAAACAATGTCAATCGCTCGATTTTGTACAATTTCTAATTAAAAGTCCTAACAGTTAAATAATTTTCAGTGTTTGTGTTTCAATTTGTATAATTTTGATGGCCTTTATTGTAAAATTGATCAATCTTGAATATTTTATTTATGAATGAACTCGGTGTTCAATTTGAAATTATTTTTGTGTTTGAAGACCTCGAAATGAAAAATTCTTCAATTTTGATGGCTGGAATTGTACAATTTTAAATTTATTCACTTGCAGATTTCCTATTTTGGAATGCTTTGACCCCATGTAATATGGAACGTTTGTGCTAGATTTTTTTCAATTTAAATTGTTAATTTTCAATCGAATTCTTCCGCACTCGATTCGTTAATTTGGAGATTCTGTTTTCATGGGCGGCGATACAAGAATTTGTGAACCATGGGGTTTTATATATTTCCATATATGTTTATATTTTCGGACCATAGAATTCCATCGTCCGGAAAATCTACAAATTTTGTTTGACAATTTTGGGTCATGCGAGTTTGTTCATTACATTGTATGGTATCGCCGCCCATGTCTGTCTTAAATACTTTGAATTTTAAATGGTTTAGTTTTGAAGATTTGAATGGACAATCTTAATAATTGGGAAAATTTTTTAAAAACTGGAAATTTTTCAAGTCTTGAGTGGCCACCCTGATCTATCAAAATTCATTAATTTGGTAAATTTGCACTAAAATTGCATTTCAAATTTTGATTCAGTTTATCTAATAAACCTGACGAGGGCACGTGGTGTAGTTTGATCACTTATTGAACTTTCGACTTCATATAATAGTTACCGTCACTGACGGCAGTCTAGTTTTTTTCGAAATCAATGACTGCGATTCCAGCTCACATTGTGACATTCTGAATATTAAATTTGAAACATGCTGAATGGGAAGGTGCGCATGGGTATCTTGAATTTTAATGATCTATCGGTATTTGCTTTCTCAATGCTACAATTTTCAGTCTAATCCTTTTTTCAACAAAAATAATTTCCGCTCTTCAGGGTTTCGTAGGCAAAACTCTTATAACATGGTGCAGTTGTCCGTCCGCCTATCGGCATGCCTATAAAAAAAACTTATCGCTATGACCCTGAGGTTTCGCATTCGATTCATAGGATGGTAGGGGAAGGAATTGAGGAAATGGAGGGAAGAGAAAATCACTATGCTAGAAGCTTTTTTTTTATTCGATTTTCTTCGGGATGGCTCAAATTGAAGCTATTGACATGTAGAACTGCGATATGAAATCAATTTCGTTGTGTTATAGTGTTGGTTTTTTGTTATCAGCGGTTAAAAACTAAGAAAAATGTAGTAGTATAGCTATGACAATTCTGGGACACCTCAGTCGGTAAAACAGTGACCGGAAATTTATCGACAGTAGGTGATTCGGCCCGTAAGGTAGGGAACTGGCAGGTAATATCATCTCGATCAATAAGGATAGTTCCTGCGATACCGACCGAGTGTGTTGTCTAATTTCATGTGGGTGGCGTATGGTGGCTACCGGGAATCCCCCTTGACTTCTAGAAATGTACTTTTTCCATAAGTTTCGATCGATGCGGCTCTATTGCCTCTGAGATTTTTTTTCGTTAAAGTTTCTGAAACACCTCTATCGGTAAACAGTAATCGAAATTTCAAGAAAGCTGAAACGAATTCATGGTTTGCTCAACGAGGTGGGCCCCTGTTTTACCGACCGAGCCACCACCCATCCCTTCCTCCTCGCTAAACTTTCCTAGGAACTTGGATCTTCTGGAAATCGAACATTCTAAAAATCTAACCCTCTGGAAACGTTGATGGATGATATCTCTAACGATTTTCTATACATTGAAGTTTCTAGTAAGTTGGAAACACGAGGAGCTACTACATCTAAAATTGGATTTGTCATCAAACTTTCTAGAAGCATGGTAAAGGACGTGATCTCTGAATCAAAGTTTCAAGAATGCTCGAGACATGAAAGGCGCTATTTCTTTCGAAATTTTCTGCTTTGAAGCTTCTGGAAGCATTGCTTCTAACTTTTCTGTTAGAAAGATCATCGATGTTTCCGGATAACTCGACGCTGAAGTGTTTGAGTGTGAGAGCGCACGCCACATAGCAAATCAGTCCCACACGTATGGCAATTCTGCTTCAGCTGCGGAGTAACCAGCCAGTAATGACGAATGTGATAATAAAGTTGTTTTATTATTTAAAATTAAGTATTTTAACTTTATGCTTTGAAGTAAATTTGCAAATTCGAAGTTTAGACATAATTTTAAGTTACTAGAATGAATAAGTGATTTATATTAGTATTTCCAAGAGCGTGAAATTCCAAAATTCAAACCAACGATAATTCTTCGGTGTAAGACGGGCTGCTGCACTACAAGCTTCAGAGAGAGAATCTGTGAGCCAACGATGCTTGTTTCTTTGGTGTAAGGCGGGTTGCTTCACTACAGGCTTAAGAGAATCTGCATCCCAACGATGCTTACTCCTGCTGTGTGTAAGGTGTGTTTCTGAACTACAGGCTTACGGGAATCGCAACCTAATAATGCTTTCATTTTAATATTAACTTAACTTAAATGTAAAATAAGTACACACACTTTTGTCTTTGGTTGTTGGTTCATTAATAATCTTTTTACAACATAGAAAATTCATTATTCACAAAATTTGCAATGAAAATGACAGTTATTTCAAACCTTTTAGAAATGTCGATAAGTGATGTGATTTCTAAAGATTATGCTAGAAAGTTACATTGGAGTTTCTAGAAAGTTCGTCGCTTGCGGACTGTTGCTTTTGAGATTTCGTATTCGGAAGTTTCTACTGAGGTGGATAGAGTGGCGCTTCGGCCTATATAAGCAGGGTTCCAGCGAAGTGCAAACAGTTCATTCACGTCAGTGAAGCGATAATTATCAACATAAGCAAGCGAATAGTAAGAGAGAGAGAGAGAGAGAGAGAGAGAGAGAGAGAGAGAGGAAAGAGAGAAAAGTCGTAAAGTGAAAAAATTTTAATAGTGACTTCTAATTCTAGTGAAATATAGGCCTAGTGACCTAGTGAATTTTAGATCAAGTGAATTATAGATATAGTGACTTATAGACAGTGAAAAACTTTAATAGTTAGTTATAGACCTAGTGCAAAATGATTCTCGATGAGTGTGTAAAACTAGTTCCCACTATTAAAAAGGTATTAAACTTGCTGTTGCCACATGCACCCTTGAATAAAGTTAATTAGCTGCGAAATGAGTGTCTGCTGTGCGTTAAGACGGTCCAGAAGGAGCTCTATAGTAGACCACCTCTAACATCAATAGAAAAACGAAAATGCCTCAACGTCATCGAACATCTAGAGTGTCCTAAAGTCCGTTTTGATCTACTATTTAGAAAAGGAAGTGGGGTTCAAAGCAAGCAACCGCAGCGTGATGTTATCAGTGATCGAGTAAAGTGGATTGATGTCGACAAAGCTTTCGATAGCAGGACTCGGACATGCGTCGTTGCTAATCTGGTTCAAGAATATGTCTTTGCTTTCTTAGATGTCGCTGCAGTTTTGTTTGTAGCGGAAGTGAACAAGACACTAAATGAAGTCAGAGCTCTAAAAGTCAACGCAGTGCTCATTGAATATTATCTAAAGATTGGGAAGGAGAAGCCTGATGTGAAGAATTTCAAATCGAAGAATGAAGCGATGCACATCACTACAAATTTGAAACTCTGGTTCACAAATAACGTAAGAAGCCCTATCGTGATAGAAATGGAAGAATTTCAAGACAAAGACTTGGAATGGACATTACACTCGATGGTGAAATTAAAAGTGAACATTAATAAGCTAAAACTTATGAAAGGCAGTTGTTATATTAAACTTCCTGTATGTATTGAGAAAAAAGCATATGTGAATGTGAAAAACAAAGACGACGAGTGCTTTAAGTGGGCTGTATTATCAGCCGTGTATACACCTAACAGGAAAGATATTGCTAAACGCGTGTCCAGCTATAAGCAGTGTGAAGATGAATTGAAATTTTCCGAAATCACGTTTCCTATTGTCTTGAAAGATGTGATGAAGTTTCAACGACAAAATAACATCTCCATTAATGTCTACGGAATGATTAATAAAAGAAGAAATTCATAGTAACTCCTATTTATCTTACTTCTCAAAAAAGAGACCATCACGTGAATCTTCTCCGAGTAGAAGAAGACTATGTTAAGGAGCACAGCAGCGACGAAGGAGATAATGTACAGGACAACAGACAACAGTCTTTCAACTTCCACTAGGTTTGGATCAGGGAAATATCTCGACTAGTTAGCAGTCAGCTATCGAAACACGATGGGAAGAAATACATCTGTGAACTTTGCTTGCATTATTTTACAAGTATGGGGAAGCTGGTTGCTCACAGTGAAGATTGCTCGAAATTGAATGATTTTAGAGTAGTGCAACCCAAACCTGAAAAAACTTTATTGAATTTATAAACTTCAAGAATCGAGAAAAAGTTGCTTTCATCATTTATGCAGACTGTGAGTCGCTACTAAAACCAGTCGATGACAACGTTCCAGAAAAACGATCTAACACTGAAATCTTTCAAAAACATGAGATTTGTGACATCGGATATTACCTCAAGTGCAGATACGATGATTCACTATCTTTCTATGAGTCCTGTCCTGAAGATGTGGAACCAGTAAAGTGGTTTGCTCTGGAATCTCTGAAAATAGCAAACAGTTGTAACGAAATACTGACATCTACAGTTCACATGCAGAAACTGACCCTAATGCAACAGAAAGTCTTCATTGAATCCACAACTTGTCACATCTGTGGAAAGACTCTACATCCACCGATGGTAAAAGGACGTGCTCACTGTCATCCGACAGGTACTTACCGTGGTCCTGCGCACGAGAATCGTTACTAAGAATATCAAGACTCGCGAACCATACCTGTTGCGTATGACAACTTAAGTGGAGTGGGTACGGTGCTCATTTTATCATTCGGACGTTGCTACATAATTTGACGGCATAGTGAAAGTTTTGGAATTTAATGAAGGAAAGTATATTTCGTACACAAAGTATATTGAGAAAACTCAAATCAAATTCAGGTTCATAGATTCATTTTGATTCATGGCCTCTTCTTTGGAAAACCTAGCATCGTACCTCAATGACTACAAAATTCTAAGTTTCTAACTCGACAGAGAAACTAAAAGAAAGTCAGCTACCACCAAAAGAAAAAGTCTACAGCACTGTGAATGACTCGACAAAATCTTGTGACGATTACGCACACGCACAACACGTATGGTCTACGTTTCATCTTAAGACTTTTGGTGAATATAAAAAACTGTACATGATGACTGGCGTTCTATTGCTGGCTGATGTCTTCAAAACTTTCCGAGAACAATGTCTCAATGCTTACGATCTTGATTCTGCACACTACTACACCACTCCTGGCTTGACCTGGGATGCCATGCTCAAATTTACAGGTGTAAGATTAGTTTTCCTCACTGATGTTGATATGCTACTGGTGATTCAGCAAGGTAAGAAGGGTGGAGTGAGCTAATGCCCTAACAATCACCACTCCCTTACGGTGGTTTCGAGTGGGCTACAAATTTGGAAAATTTTGATTTAAATGTTCCTGACGATTCACCCATTGGTTATATATTAGAATTAGATTTGGATTACCCACCTGAACTCCATGACGCACACAATGACTTGTCGTTCGATCCAGAACACTCGAAACCACCAGGGTCAAACCAGAAAAAGCTCCTAACTACAGAAGCTCAGAATGAATTCGAGAAGAACTTTTACAAATTGATGAACAATGCAGTTGACGGCAATACAATAAAGAACGTACGAAAGCATGTGAATGTCAAATTCGTGACGAAGTGGGAGGGTAGGTATGGAGCTGAAGCCCTCATAGCTAAACCGAACTTCCACAGCCGAGCAATCTTCTGTGAAAATCTTGTGGCTATAAAATTAGGAAAGACGGAAATTTCGTGTAACAAACCAATCTCAGATGTAAAAGCGAGCGTCGTAAAGAAGTGTTACTTTCGATGTCTACACTGAATGCTTACGAAATTTAAGTATCCAAACCAGATCACAATATGCAATTAGGTCAAGACTGCATAATGTTGAAAGATAGCACCGACACCCTCGCGTGGGGTCATTTCAGAATCATGGATGTCAACGACGACGACGATTTTTTAACCGATAATGACCTAGAACTTTTGGATTTCCTTGTTAAAGACTAGTTTATGAATAATTTTTCTAAATAATTGTAAGTAGTAATTATGAGTGTTCAGTTGATGGAAAACAACATTATACATATAAATTGCTAGATAATATACATTTAACACTAGTTCATAATTAGATTAAAACTCGTTGATTCATCGTTGGTTCAACATGGATTCATCGCTGGTTCATTGGTGATTCAACGTTGGCATAATGTTGATTTCAACATCGCACAAAGTTTAATTAACATTGCTTCTACGTTGAATCAACATTGATTCAGCATTACTTCAACGTTGGTTTAACGTTGATTTCGACATTGTACAAAGTTGACTCAACATTGCTTAAACGTTTATTCAACATTGAACAAAGTAGATTACATATCAGGTTTATCGATCCAGCTGTTGTGCGAGCTATGAAAACCTAAACACTGTACAGAGATTTGGTTGCCACGTTTCTTGATACCTTTTCTGCAAGATATACGTCTGGGTGTTTCACTTTGAGAAGTTATGGTTCATAGAATCCACTAGGTATGGTTTGATCTCGATAGTCTTTGAGCTTGTACCTTATTGGGCTAGTGGACGTGACTCGATCCACCGTGAATATCTCTGTTGTCCAATTGGGAGTGTATCCTTTTTCGAAGACGTGCTTGTGCTTGCTGACTCGAACTCTGTCACCAATTTTGAACTTTGACTTTCTCTTTGGTATTTTCCGTTGCGCTTCTAAGCGTTCCATCAATTTCTCTTCATCCTTAGCAGATACATCTTTTGGTTTCGTACAGATTGATCGATGTTTGGTATTGTTGTATTTGGAGATGAGAGCTGATAAGATGTCTATCCACTTGTAGTTGCCTCTCAAAGTGAATTGTGGCCACATTTTGTTCTTGAGCGTGCGATTAAATCGTTCACAGATTGACGCCTTTAGATTACTATGCGTTGAGTAGAGATTTATGTCATATTTTGAAGTGTGAATTACAAAATTGTTTGCCTTCATCGTTGTGAAAGTTTTTTGGTACGTGACCCTGCAACAGTACAGATTACATTGCTTAAGTGATATCTATTCAACTCTTGCTTTTAACAGGAACAGCCCAGGTGTACTTGGAAAAAATATCTATAATGGTAAGTAAATACTTTCAGCGATTATTCTCGTAGGTATGGGGTATCACTTCAACCAATTCTGTCTGTCAAGTCTCATCTATACCACGCATTTGCACTCGGCGACGTGAATAATTCTTTCTAGAAGGCTTATGCACTTCTGTGACTACTGACAATTTCTCGTTGTCCATTTTTGAGTGCGTTTAGTCGAGCGTCGAACTGAGCAATGAGTTCAGTGTTGCGTACGGACGAATCTTGCTGGAGGTCAATCTGAAGGTTTTTTAGTTTCTCGTTGATTGGTGCTTCGCGGATACGTATCGTCAAATTATTATTGTCAACCTCTGCTCGCATAGATGATGTGACTTGATACACTGTACGTATCTCGTTTTGTATAATGCGCCGTACAAGTCTCAAATTGACTGCGTCGTATCGTTCTTTGGCGTCGCTAATGTTACAAAGTCTCTTGCTATTTATGTCGTGATGGCCGTCGGAGGTGATTTTGAATCCAACACCAGGAGGCCCACGGCTTGTTGCAATGGTTCGATCCAGGTGATGTCCAAATACGTCGATGCTGCACGTAATACTGACGATATTTTTATGAGTTTGCTCCTAATATATGATTCCAGCTTCCCGTAGTTCCTCAGTTATGGATATAATTTCATTGTTATGACTCGGATTACCTGCTGTTTGAGGCGCTAGGAGTAGACGAAGATGATCAACGCTGAACAGTTTTGCGAAAAAGTTCTTGTACTTGATATTTTTGCCGGTGCGGACAGGTTCAGTTGGGCTGTACCGCTTCTTGTGTGCATTTGTCGCAAACAATATTTCTTTATAAGTGTTTCAATCATCAGTGCTTATAGATGTCTCTTTGGGAGTTTGTCTAAACAGCAATTCAAGTAGACCAACGGTATTCAGATAATGTTTATCATCGACGTTGATATATTGTCCCTCAAAACTTATTGGTTTATCGCCAATCATAAGGCTGCTAATTGAGCTTACGAACACCATAAACCAGATCCAAATACTGCTTTTTATTATTTTGTAGCATTCTGAGAAACTTGTTTCTCAAATGCTCATAATTATCAGCAGGCACAGTCATGGCATCTTCTTCTAGCATAGTTGTATCTTGCTCTTCTTCAGCATCAGCAGTCACGAAGGAGGCGTTATCATCCTCTCCGTTTTCTTCATCTTTTTCCCTTAAAAACTTATTTTGCAACTTAGAAATCCGAGCGTACGTCTGATATAAGTAATAACTGTTAACATGGGTGTGTCTTCCCATGCAGAAGAATGCTTTGATATTATCCTGTTTTTCACAAGCCATATCATCAAATACAGTAATGGAATTTGGCTGAGCTTCACTTGGTGGTATTGCTTCCTCTCACCGGGCTTATATAGCTTTTAGATCAGTTGCGTGCTCACCTTCATACAGTGAAGAATGATTGTGTACCGCAGAACGAATTAACTGTCACGCCGTCATCATCGAGGAAAAGGATTGGTCAACAAAGTCATCAGCAACTTGCCGTTTGAGTTACACTTGCCTGACAACGAATACTGTGGTCCAGGTACTAAGCTAGCTAAACGACTTGTTAGATGTGATCCCGGCATTAATCCTCTAGACGCAGCGTGTAAAGAAAACGACATTGCATACTCGCGAAATCGTGAGAACATCGAAGCAAGAAACGCTGCAGATCGAGTACTAGGTAGTAAAGCTTGGCAGCGTGTTTCTGCCAAAGACGCTAGAATTTATGTGAAAGCAGCAGCACTGGCGATAACTGACGTGATGAATGCCAAAGCGAAACTCGGTATGGAGCTCAAGAGGAAACCTATTTTGAAGAAGAAGAAACCAATTTCCAAAAAGAAACTAATAGCGTTTAGAAATGTTGTGAATGTAGCTAAAAAAGCAATTGGACTAAGTGGTGATGTAAAAGTTGCCATCAATTCTGCACTCAAAGGGGCGCAGGAAGCTATCAAAACTGTAGCCAATAAAAACGAAGTGAAAAATGCGCATGTGCTGCCAATACCTTCTAAAGTCGGATGTGTTTTGCCACTGATTCAAATTTTAGCTGGACTCAGTGCATTTGAAGCATTTATTGGTGGAGCAGCTGGTGTAGCCTAACGTCACAACCAGATAATGGAGGCTATTGCTTTGGGTAAAAGGCCATACCTTAAACCCTATAGAAAAAGATTGGGTCTTCATATGAAACCCTATCGTCAAGGACAAGGACTTCGTCTAAGACCTGCCTCAAAAAACTTGCAGTGAAGCTACCACACCATGCACTCACTCATGTTGATCTGTTCAAGTATGCCAGGAGTCTAAAGATTGCACATTTTCGTGGAGTTTTTATGCACAATCAACTGCCAGTGAAAAGACCACATAAAGTTGAATTAGCTATTGTCAACCTTGATGGTAGTTACGGCCCTGGTACCCACTGGGTAACTTACAGAACGATCGGCAACAATGTCCTATACTTCGACAGTTTCGGTAATCTTCGTCCGCCATCGGATCTTGCTGATTACCTCGATGTTGGTAGCATAATGAAGTACAATCATGACGGATGTCAAGACTATGATAGTTCTGAATGTGGACACTTGTGTTTAAAATTTCTATGTGGACAGCTGAATATGAAAGACAAGTACAGTCTATATAAGAGTGTGTGATGAACTGATTAGGGACGGTATGAAGCAGAACACCACCATGGATGAATCATTTACGCCCACCATAACACGAAACTCTTCTGTGTTAGAAGCAGAGTATTCTCCACCAATAGAACTCTCCCCACATAAGAACTACGCACTTGGTCTCGTTGAACTGCACAAATTAATGCCATTCCGAACGTCGATATAGGAAAGGATAAGATCTAAGTCGGTAATGGAGAGGTGATTATACCTACTGGCAGCTATAAGATTGAAGACATTGAAATTTTTGTTCAGAAGGCTCTAGCAATTGATGGCATTACAATAAACATCAAGCTAAATAATAACAACTCATTCACTCATTCATTCTAGTAACTTAAAATTAGGTTTAAACTTGAAATTTTTAAATTTACTTCAAAGCATAAAGTTAAAATACTTAATTTTAAATAATAAAACATCTTTATTATCACATATGTCATTACTGGCCGGTTACTCCGCAGCTGAAGCGGTATTGCCATACGTGTGGGACTGATTTGCTG
>JAUMHM010039210.1:0-34615 GCA_032362435.1 Melikaiella ostensackeni
GTGACCAGGGGACAGAGTGCAACTCTGCTCTGCTCACAAGGTTCTTCCCAAGCTGCTCTTGTCGTTTCGACGACAAGGCCCGATCTTCGTTGCGCAAGTGACTTTTATGGTCTCGCGTTCGCGTTTTCCCCCACTAGCGAGCTACTCGCTTCTAGTGGGAGTCACATGCGCTTGCGTTTTGCGTAAATCCCCTAGCGTAAGGCAACATTTGGAACCTATTTCTTCACGGCTATATGAAGGCTTTTTATGAAAAGCACGCGTCGCAATATATATAAATATACTTCATGTAATATTCCGTTTTGTATCAATATTTTCTTGGATATTAAAAAATAATTTATTTATTCATATATTATTAAATGTCAAGCAATGATAAACACGTAATTGTATTACGAATTTATTTAATTAAAAAACAGAAAAAGCGCATGTTTCATTGACAAGTGGACTCCATGCATAGTTTCAGTGTCGGATGGTTTAAATGGGGATTTAATTAAAACGTACCAACCCAACATAATATAGTTGCCGCCGGTTGAGCATCACGTCGCCCCGCTGAACATCGAACTCGAACTCGAGCGCCTTACAATGGAAAGGGTCAGCTAAACCGCCAGGTATCAGGTGGTACCCTGAGAGGACGACGGTCAATTCCGCACCAGATACATAGGTGCAGTTCCCCCCACTACGCTGCAAATACGCGGCTTCCCCTTTCCCACTGGAGAGAACAGAAAGGTGAAGCCGCGTAGTGGGGGAACAGCATACCTGATCTGGTGCGGAATTGTCCCGTGCCCCCCTGAGAAGGTCTTGAGTCCATTTTCTTCTGGATTTTCTTTTCCTTTCAAAGAGGAACAAGAATTTCCACAAGCACATTGCATTTTTGAAACTTGGCAATTTTTGTACCACCCAATTGAACATATCGACGCCTTCGTTCAATATAAGCCTATCTGCTAACAGCACCGTGCATGAAACTATGCTGTACAGAGTGTCCCAACACCTGTACAAACCCTTCTACTATGTGACAGTGCACAAAAAAATAAACAAAAAATCTCCCAGCCAAATTTTGTACGAAGCTCAGTTTGGACACAGAAAAGGTTTTAGGTTGAGCCCAATCAACCAATGAGGAGCGAGCTTTAGCGACCACTTGTAGTGTCTCGAGCGTTAAGATAATGTGCGTCTTATGGCGACACACTTCAGCTCCCGTATTATGTAATTCCCTGTAGAGTCCTTGCACTTACATTGTTTATTAAAAAACGCAAAGTTCAAACCTCCAAAACTTTTTTAACTCCGAACTCTTCCCGCAAACATTTATTTACAAAATAAAAGTAACAAAATACCTTTTCTGACAACAGAAGTCACACTTTTGGATTGTTCATAAAGTTTCTGTTTCATAACTTGTAACAAAACTGACAAAAAAATCAAAATTCGTGAAACCCAGCAGCATACATTAATAAATTTACAAGAAAGCAAGTTCGCTAGACTGCGAGAATGTTAAGCTTTTTTGTGAGTTTTGTTAGAAGTTATGTAACATAAACTCTGTGAGAAATGAAAAAGTGTGTCTTTTGTTATAAGAAAAGGTGATTTGTTATTTCAATCTTGATAAGAAATTTTGAGAAAAAATGGTTGCTGGGCTTCGCGAATGTTTAGTTTTTTGTCAGCTTTCTCACAAGTTACGTAACAGAAACTTTTCGAGGAATCGAGGGGAGTGACTTTTGTTGTTAGGAAAGGTGATTTGTTATTGTGATTTTAATAAAAAAAATTTGAAGAAAGAATGTGTGCTGGGTTTCGCGAAAGTTCAGCTTTTTTGTAAGTTTTTGTTACAACTTATTTAACAGAAACCCTGAGAGAAATCGAAAAGAGTTACTTTTGTTATTAGAAAGAGTTATTTGTTATTTTAATCTATCTAACAAATTTTTAAGGAAGAACACTTGCTTGGTCTCGCGAATGTTCATTTTTTTAAAATCAGTTTTGCTACAAGTTATGTAACAGAAACTCTGCGAGGAATCAATAAGAGTGCCTTTGTTCTTGAAAAAGGTGTTTTGTTATTTTCATCTCGATAAAAAAATTTTTAAAAAAATGTTTGCAGTTTATCGCGAATGTTCAGTTTTTTTAGTTTTCTTACAAGTTATGTAACAGGAACTCTGTGAGGAATTGTGAAGAGTGACTTTTCTTGTAAGAAAAGGTAATTTGTTATTTTAATCTTTCTAACAAATTTTTAAGGAAGAATTTTTGATTGGTTTCGCGAATGTACAGCTTTTTTTAGTTTTGTAACAAAAACACTGGAAGGAATCAAAAACAGTGACTTTTGTTTTTAGAACATGTGATTTATCATATTACACTTTCTAATAAATTTTTAAGGAAGGATGTATTAAAAAATTTTAATTATTTTGGAACAAGTTTTTGATAGATTTTTCCTAAAAGTAGATAGATTAAATCGAAATTTCACCAACCATTAATTGCGTTAAAGAATACCAAAAGAAGACTTGACTAAAATAGGTTTTCTGCATAACAATATAAGCATTCAAAAATTTTAATATATAAGGTTCCTCATTTTGATAAAATTTTGGATGACAAGCCTAAAAATATATAACTATTCAGTTTTGTGAATACTGTTTACAACTCAATACGTTTTCAATAATTTGAAAAAAATGTATATTTAAATATTCTTGAATAAAAATAAAAATAAAGTCTTCTCAATATTTAAATTTTTTATTTTTACCCCTTCGATGACGCCCCCGGGGGAGTAGCCACCCAGAGGTAGTATGAAAGTGAAAATTGTGGATAAGGTACGAAGGGGGGAGCGCGGCTAGGGGTCGATAAATTAGAGGAAAAATAGGGCCTACCTGACAGACATAGGACCTCAGTCAGTCGTCTGCAGCTGTTCGAGTTGGAAGCATTTGAAGCGCGTTCTGGGTATCTGTACACCCAAGTGCGCCAAGATACATTAAAAATCTCCTCAAAAGTTTTTAATTTTTTTTTCGATTATATTCGTTTGTGGTATCAGTCTCGTGTCGTTTGTGGTGAAAAAAAAATGTCTGTGGGAAAATACGCTCAGAAGCCAATTTGGAGCAGGTAAGTTTGTTAGCGTCTGTACAGCGTGCAAAGAAAAATTTGAAAAAAAGGAAATAGGAAGTGAATTTATGAATTACTCTTGTATTAATTATTTTTTGTTTTATTCATAGTAGAAAATGGCTGCAAGAGGCGCTGAATATGTAAAAGAGGGTCTGGAAGAGGAAGACTATGAAAAAAATAACGCAACTTCTGAAGAGGAGAATGCCGCTGTGGTAGAACAGGAATAAGCGGCACAAAAACTAGTGTGGGAGATGACTCCATTGCCGACTTAAATTTTGAGGTTGATTCTGAGACCGAACAGGAAGTAGTGCCCGGAACTTCGAAAAGACCTCGAAGTGCTCTTGTGAGGACTGGTAAGTTTGCAGCTTCACTCCCGTCTAACAAATATTCATATCAATTACAAATTTTTCATGTATGCAGAATCAAACAGAACGTTCCCGACGTAGACCTCGCACTCGATCTGTAACAGCGAGAGGAAGGCCGAGATCACTATCCTCTTCACGGGGTAGACATGAATGGTGTTCGACCGCGCCAACTTGATCCATCGATCGAAGCAGCAGTATTTAATCATGTAAGTTAATTTATGTTGAAGGTAACCAAAGTTGTGAAATCACAAAATGTAGTCAAATACAGATATTAGAAGGTTTCAGAATGAAAGTATATGTTAATAAAAGAAATTTGACGCGTCTAACACATTGTCTTTAGGTAACAAAAATAGGGTCACAAATGTGACAATTATGAGAACAATAAATTATTAAATTACATACCTACTAAGTGAATTTTTCCTTTTTTCAATTTCTCTGAGGCATCAATTACAGTTTTTTATGTAATCAAAACCTTTGACATAAATAAATAAAAAGCTCGAATTCATGAAGGTACTTGGTGAATTTTTTTTACACATAGTGCTCCTTTGGGATAATTTTTTAAACAAAGACTATAGTGATTTTGAGTTATTCGAATTACTTCATAAAAAATGAACGTGTCTAGCGACCTGGTTAAACGGAAAAACCGGAAATTCTTATTTTCTGTCGAAAATTATTATTATTATAGTGAAATTTCTTGTGCTATTTTTTTGTCGACAAGTTCCTTATTCATTAACACGGCATTTGGAAAAAAAATTTTCTATTATTCCTACAAAATTTTCGATCGTAGACTGGCCCTGAGTTTTTAAAATTATTCGCTTTAAGGCTAAAAGATTCAAAATGTTTAAAAAAATGCATTTTCTCAATCAACTGTTTTCACATTTCTGTGAACATCGAAGTATTTGTTTGTGCTGACAAATATTTAATCAGGAAGTTTTTTTTTCCAAAATTCACTCTAGATTCATGTCAGTATTTATTTTAGTAATTCTCGTTCTTTTTTTAATGTGAGGTGGGAGTTTTTCTAATTAATTTCTTTGAATTTTGTTATACTTCCTGTATGTTTCGTTTTGAGTGATAATCAGTTTGAAGAGCAAATATTTTATAATGAATTTTGTTGCGGAGTTCAAGAAAAATGACATTAAAAAAATGTATACATTTTTGGAAACACTTCGAAATCCAAGCTTTTTTACATCCAGGAATGAATGATGAAATTGAGAATTGACAAAAAAACATATTTATCTTTTCAGTAACAAATTGAAACAAATATTAAGTGAAATATCGATAACAGTTTGATAGTACAATAAACGTTTTTAAATATAATTTTTTTCAACGTACACTACCTGAAAAAAGATTATGGGGCTACCTGATTTTTGTTAGTTGCTTTAAATGATTTAATTTTAATAATAAAAGAAATAACATTTTTTTGCTCAAAATAGGATGAAAGATATAAAATTTCTGCGTCCAAAGATACTAGGCTCTAAAGTGTTTTTGATAACTCTTTTAGAAATATCGCGAAAAAAGTCTATATAAACAAATTTTCTCAGGCTTATTTTGAAGGTATGTAAACTTACATAGAATATAATGGACGTTCGTCTGGCTTTGTTTCAAATTTCAGTTTGGAAGTAATAAGTGTCTCCTTTCCCTGATACACATGATGTTTCGACTTCCCATTTCAAGCTATTTTCTTTAACATGTATCCTAAACCGGTCCTTTTTGGAAAATCATACCGATCCTGATAAGAGAGTATTAGTTTTTCAAACTTCTCGAGTATCAGTTAGTAATTTTTTATATAATAATAATGTGCGAAATTGAGAGACATATATCACAAGAGAAAACCGAAAAGGACGTTCATTCCGATTCGCGAAATCTGGGAATTTGCCAGGAATTTGAGAGCGAAATCTTGCCAACGACATGGAAGTTCTACTTTCCGAGCTATGTCGAAGAAGTTCAACTAAGAAAAATTTCTACAAGATTTTGAAACATTTAATGGGTTCAAGACAGTTCATTCACGTTTCATTTACGCTTAGTCTGTATCTCTTGACCACCATGCCAACTTTAAAGTCATTTTTCTAAGGGTCCCGCGAAATTAAAAAAAAAATGTCATATTTCTTCTCAAGGCATCGAAAAACAGCGATTTGAACCAAAAATAGTGACTAGAAGGCGATTGGTAACTTCGTGAACTTAATCAGGGGTGATCCGCTCGCCTAATATAATAAGCATTTCATGTAACTCTTTCCAGAATGTGGGGAGTTGGTTTTGCTTTCTACCATTGAACACCAATTTGGAACTGAAAGGGCAAGACGGTAATACCAGGATAGCATTGCTGTAATCCGTTAGGCGGTTTACCCGCTGTAAGGCGAGGATTATAGCCGCTACTACGACCAACATATCGACTTTCTGCAGTAGCTAACTCTGTCTGACTGCTCTTCACAAAGATTCGTCATGCTGCCCGTCTCCAGGTAACGCTGACTACCTGTACATCACTTTGACAAAAATTCCTTTTTTAGCACGACTTCTCAGACCAGTTAAAAAGATAATAATTAAAAACTGAAAATTCCTGAAAATATTTTTAACGAGGGCAGTTTAGCTCCAGTCAATGGTTTCGAAACTTTGCCTTCATGGAAGAGTGCTATATTTGTTTGAGCAGAATTTAAAACTTGAGAAACAATTGATGAAGCCCGGCTTTTTCGATTTCTCGTGTGGTATTATTTAAAAAATAAAAAGAGTTTATTATTTGTCTCACGATCGCAGTTGCGTTTCGATATTTGGCAACGTCGCATTCAATTTGTTGATGTCTATCAATATTGTTCATTGATGATGGTTTGAGAATCGTGAGGGCCGTGATATGTGAATTCAAAACGCAACATTGCCGAATATATTGGCATCAAACATCATCTAACGAATCGGACAAAATAGCTTCTGCTCTGCGCACGCTACCATCTACTTTATCTAAATATACTTTGATTCGATAAACGTCCATCAACCATTCTCTCAACATGACCTGACCATCTCAACAAATTTCTTTCACTCTTGTCAAAAAATGTTTTTTCTACACCACATTCTTTGAGAACCCACTCATTATTGACTCTATCCATTAGCGTTCTACAGCATATATTTTGCACGAATTGCATTCTAATCGCGTTCACTTTTCTCCGGGCCTTTTTTGGACACGACCAGGTCTGAGTACCATCAAGCACAGAAGGTGCAAACACAGAATTATATATTGCAATTCCAGCTTCATGTGTTACGTTTTTAATTCTAGTGATGGCTCCTACACTATCGATAATTTTTCTACGCTCGTTCATACGTCTGGATATTTGTGCGTCTATCTTTCCGTCAGCAGTAAATAAACTTCCAAGATACGCGAAATCATCAACTCTCATTCGTTATTCCCATGACCTTACCAATAAGTATTCTGGTAAATAATAAATATTTTGGTAAATATTTTGTCCAAGGAACTTCGTAGGCTGATAGCTCGATAATTAATACAGTCACCTTTATCACTCTCTATCACTCGTAAAGTGAAACGCAAAACGCCTTTCTCCAATAATTTGGAACTCACCGTTCTCAACACGCATATTCATCAACTCGCTCAGCCACGCAAACAAATATCCGTCACCGCTTTTAATCATTTTAGTGGTGATAACATCCACACCAACATCCTTACCATTCTTTAGTTTGGTAATTGTGGGTATAATGTCGCTGATACTTTTCACCTGTAAGTTTTTGAAAATTCACGACGCATGTCACTGTTGAATTTTGAAACGTCACTCATTATAAATAATCATGAGGTTACGGGTATGCAGTGTCTTTATATCTGATTTCTACTTGAGGGACTTAGAATCCGTTTTCGGGAAATTTCCAAATAATTCGACATTGCTGATAACATTTTTTTCGCCGAGGGTTCTTGAACGAGTAAATGCGTTGTAGAGATTTGTAAATAAGAAATTCAGTGTAGAAGAACAAAAGTAAAAATCTGCAGTCAGAAGGGCAGACAAATTTATTTGTGAAATACTAGAAGCCCCTTAAAACTCTTCGAAACTTTTAGCATTTTTCAAATTTACAGAATTTGTATATTAATTGGATTTACTATTGGATACAAGATTTCAGTGGAGTCAAAGGTATGAAAGGTTATGAATCTGCAATATTCACTATCTTGAATGTATATTAATTTTCATAATATTTCATACTTTCATTTTTAATAAATTATATGCTTCGGAAATTAGTTTGGTCTTTGCGGTAAGCAAGTATATCATATTATGACTTGTATAAACTTGATAATAATCATATTCTATTCTATCTCTCAATTCTCCCATAAGTTGTGTTTTCTAAAATAGACTTTTAGGCGAAAACAATGAATTTTTCAGTCCTACGTTTCACATGATTCAAGGAATTATTTCAATAGTATGAAAAAAGATATACATTTTTCATTCTAAATTTTCTAATCTCAGATTATACAAGCAAGATCTTCAAGAACATCATTTGAAGCATCTGAAATAAAAATTATTAGCCATGATATTTTTTTGGTCTCATTTATGCATGAAAGGACTCCAAAAAGTCGCATAATCCTACCGGATTACATTAATTGTTATAAAATTAGAAATCCTTTTTTTTTGCTTTGATTTTATATGTCTATCTTATTTCGCATATATTATATATATTTTCATTTATATGTCTTATAGATATTCTTCTCAAAGGACATTTGAGGACATTCTTTTCTGCACACTAGATGGAGTAGGCAAATGACTTCACACACATTTCATTTAAGTTTATCCGCAGAGTGGAATCCTTTGGAAAATCCTCGAGGACGAACTCCAAGTCACTTACTAGATATCCAATATGAGGGTGATTGGCAAATCGAAGGCAAACTTGAGCGATTGAACGAGCAATCATGTAATTATTAGGAATTTCATAATAGGTAATATAAAATTATCGCATCACTTGTGAATTTTGAAACCTAAAAGGGGCACATGCGAAAATAAGAAATAATTATGCACCTTGCAGTCAAAGTATGGGAACGGAATTTTTGTTTGGAAGTTTGGTAGAAAAAACGCGTACATTTAAATGACCAAAAAATAATGAACTAATCAAGAATTGAATAAATTGTGAATAGATTATAAATTTTTGAAAGAAAATTTTCTATGTGAATACCTGTCTGACTATACAATAGACGCAACTGCGTCTAAGACTATTACATTATAATAAACATAAATTTCTTCAAATCTCCGGACGTTTCTAACATTTCTTTAAAGGCTAGAAAATAATAAATCAAAAAATATTTAAACGAATGATCGATCGATGCGCGTGTGCATAAACGTGTAAATCTGCGGTCGGACGTAAATGAATAGACAAAAACGATTGAACGAATCATTTTTTAATACACTGGAACCTCCATTCAACTGGCCTCCGTTTATCGTGTTCGTAGAATTTCAGCCAGCTCGCATGCGTTGATGAGGGGGTCCAAGGGGCCGACAGAGAGGTCAAGTGAGCGCAACGGAGTCGAGCAGATCCGTAGCCACAAAGCGGGCAGTACCTTGACCGGATAATTTTGTCAATTTGCTTCAGTTCGCTTTCAGTGTTTCGGTTATGCGTTACAAAAATATCGAAGAAAAACACGAGGGAGAAGTAACGCTGAGAAAACGTAAAAAGATGTGATAGCTTGCGAATCTTATTTAAGGAATAAGGTTAAAGGTGATGAATATGGGAAGAAGAAATCATCGAAAGCATAATATGGTTTCAGATGCTGCTTTGTGAGAATGGTTTAAACAAGTGAGAGACAGAGGTGATCCGATATCCGGGCCGATCATGACAGAGAAAGCTCTCATTTTAATGAGAAGCTAAACGGTCCTCAAACATTTAAAGTTGGTGAGCAGACAAACAAATATTTTAGCATGTAATGGCAAAATTTGTTACTCGTTTCAGCCAAATATTTAGTTTGCCCTTGTCATTACGCATGCGTCGCGCCGGCAGCTTCATCGGCAGTCGATTGTGCGCTTTTTCTAAATTGTCAAATAGAAAATCAGTTCATTTCAATAAATAATCATTATAAAATTTATAAAAATAATTATTTGTTCACGAAATAGACTGTTAAATTGAAATTTAGAATAATTATTTTATTTTAATCCTTAAAAGTAATCGATTGACTTCAAATTCACAGGAAGGAATACTTTTTTTATCACAAACATCAATTTCACATAAATTGTAATATTTTCATGCACTTCACAATTATTATATGTTGTAAACAATCGATTAGCATGTTTAATCTCAAATAAGCGCGCGATCAACAGCCAATGCAGCAGCCGGTATGACGCATGCGCAGTGTGGAAAGACCCGAAAATTGGGAGAACTGACAAGTCACCTCTGCGTCTTCCGCGTTTGAGGGACCTTAAAGGATGCAAACTCGGTATAACACATGAATTCTTTCCTCTAAAAAATAACGAACATATCCTTCAGAATCAGTCGCTGTTTCCCATTCCTCAAACGACAGACATCTGTCTTGGGAAAGTACAAATAAAATGCGATAGTGTTATTATTCGACTAATTTTTTCTTCCGGCATGACACCATCGGCCCTATCGTTTTCGAAACAACTGGAAAGTTTTATGGAGCCAACTCAGTGGTCACGAAGACACCCTTAAGACGTCTCAAGAATGAGCCTCTATGTCTTATGACTTGGCATCTTAAAGATGTCCTGTGGATCTACTCATGCCTTTAAAAGGTCTTTAGAACATCCTCAACACGTCTGCCAAAAGACGTCTACAAGACAACCTTAGGACTTGTGTGCCCACTGGGAAGCCATCATAATTGGTCATAATTCTATAATTTCGGTACAAATGAACCCCATTTCCAGTTTCTTCTATACGGACGAGGAAAATTCGGCTTTGCATATCGAAATTTTGATACGGTAAGTTAGATCAAGTAAGTAGAGCGCGTTTCTTTGCTAAAACGGCTTATAGAGTAGTCCTGATGCAAATACCACGTTTGCTAGAAATGATTAGGATGCAATTTCCAGCAATTCTGAAACAACAATAACTTAGCCCCAATACGTCATGAGCTATGACTTCTCAAATTACTATTTTTTTCCTATTTGTCAGGGCAAATTATTCGTGTTCAGTAGTTTCAAAATAGCTTGTTCTTGGTTGAGTCTGTGTTAATGAAGTCACAAAAAAACTGGCAGAGCAGGAAATCTTTGCGTAAATTAACACAAAATTTAATCCTATAGCCTCTTTACTATAGTTCAAGAGTTATGACCATGGAACATTGACCCTTTCCATTCGGAAGAATCTGTCTGGACTGGAAAATATACTTGTAACCATATTTGAGCATTTAGGTGGCATATATGAATTTGTTATTCCATAGAAAAACACATTGTTCAACTCTGCGTTAGAAAGAAATCATTTTTTCACCAATTGTTTAAATGATGTTCTACACATCATCAATTTTATGCACATCTTATGGAACTTACTTCCGGAAGATTTGTGCTGACACCGAATGAAGGAGAAACTATAAGGTACGCATTCGGAAATTTTGTGAACTCTAATAATTACAATAAATAAACGAGATAATAATTATTTTATCAAAATAAATAATAAATGCTGTTCATCTTCCTTATTTTATCAATAACGGAATTGATAGAAATAACTCAAGTTTATTGAGAACGAGTGATTATCTGAAAGTATTTGTCAAATAGTATTCTACGTGCACGGTTCTTACTGTATCAGAAAAAAAGATCAAAATTCAGAGCTTCAGAAATAGGAAATGAAATAGTTTTTCATTTTTCCTTCATTCACGGTCGATAGCAGATATTCTGGAGGAAAGTTTCACAAATAAAATCCATAAAATGTGCACAATGTCATAACTCGTGACCATTGAACGTTAAATAATTATTCTTTCTCTATTTGACGCAAAATTTCCTGCTTTACAACTTTCCCTGTTACATCATTAATGCGGCCCCATTCAGATACGAGATAATTCGAAAAAACTGATATCCGGAAGTTTTTTTTGTATAATTAGGAGACTTTTATAACTTTTTTCAAAAATATTTTCATGAGGACAATTTTGGGGCCCCAGGGGGGCACCAAACACAACAGTAAGTTAAATCCCAACATACTTTTCAACATGCATAGAATATTAATTAAAATAACTGATATCAGCTGTCACATGCATAGAAAATACGTTTTTAAGGCAATATTCAAGTCCAAACTATCAACTGAAAGGAAATCCCATTTTTTAAAAGAAACATCTATAAGAGCCACAAAAACGAATTGCAATGAAAATTGGAGGGTAAGCAGTATAGATGTTTTACATTTCAATTTAATTATAGAAAGTCAGGAATGGACGTCTTTGGGGCACAAGAGGGACACCAAACTTAAATTTTTTTGTTAAATTTTGTAACATTTTCATTATACATACACAATACTTAATTCCTTCGAAGATTTCACTCACTTTTGTTACACTCTACAATAAGGGGCCATCTAGAATTTGAAATTGCGTTACATAATTTAGGGATGGCACCCAACCATATCCGCGAATATCCGCAGCCAAACTTTGTACAATTTGTTAGCTTATACCTCAGGAAAAATGATATAATAGTGACATTCCATCAAAATGCGTCAAAAATAATAAAAATTGACTTTCCATTTTATCAATTTTTGTTGTCATAAGCGTAAAAACGAATAATATCCTCAAATAGAAAATTGGTAAACGTGCATCGTTTGGTTTTTTAGGCAATTGTAAAATCTGATGAGAAGTTATGAATTTAAATCAATCTTAGATATCCAGTGCAAAAAAATGAAATGAAAAATAACTAGTTCCGTAATACCAGCAATCTTATAAAAATTTTCAAAATTCCGGCATGCTTAATGTCTTTTGAATACTTCTAAGGATACTCCGTCTTCAAAAACAATCTTGTTTGTCGACTCATCGATTTTATCGGGTGAAAAGCTCAACAAAACAGTGAAACAGGGACCGAATGAATATTTGAAACACGATGTGACTAAAAAAGCAATTTTCAACAGATTGCTTTTGTGCGGTTACATCAGAAAGTAGGGTAATATCTTGACTCTCAGTCAGCTTTTTGTTCTATTACTGTAAATCCAATCCAAGAAAACTGACCAAGTGTTACGAAAATGGTCTTAGAACGACTGTTGCGTCGTTGTTGTAATTGAATGGGAAATGAGCACGGAAACATTCCAGAAGATATGCAACCCTCGTCTTGGATTAATATCCTGAGATATCGTCCCACGTAATTCTCTCTATTACTGTTCGGCGCTCTTCCCATTGCGCGTATGGAATAGAGAATACTATCTACGACTTCCATGATTTAGTTGCGATAAAGTTACAATTGTTTTTGTAGTAACGAATATTCGCTTTTGTTCATCTGAAATTGTCCAAAAACACATCAGAATTTTCACTATCTCATCTCAATGAGAAGGTATTGGTTTCATGTGAAATTTGAGTTTCGCGGATTTCCTTAAATCTCGACGATTTTGGACTCACTGATAGAGAAAAAATGGATTTTACTTCGGTGTCTGTCTATCGTCGTTGTTGAACTCTGTGGACACAATAACTTGCGATGGAATCATTCAGGCGCGAATTGGTAAGGTGAGATTTCGGGAAAAATCCCAGTGGGACGGAAATCTTTTCAGCAATTTGGGCCATTCGACTGGCAGTATTGGACCGCTTCCTGATTCACAACCATTTGTTTTATCCATTTTTTCCGGGCCGATTTTTTAGCCCGATTCGGTCCTGGAATCATCTGATTGGATTGAGCTTTGGCACACTTCTTTAAGGCCTAAAGGAAGTGAAAATATTCACCTTCAGAAAAAAAATCTACAGATTTTATTGAAACTAGTTTTCGATAAGACGCATAGTTTATTTTAACGTGAAAAATGTTATTAAGAATGAAGAATACCATTTTCTGTCAAAACTATACGAGATACGAAAAATTTACTAAAAAAATTACTATTTTTCGATAAAACGCATAGCTTTCGTTTTAATTGTGGAAAATACCATACAAAATCACGAAATTTAAATTTATAAAGAAATTGTAGAAGTAAATGTAAAAAATTTTGCGTGTTAGGGATACCTTAATCTAGTTCGAAGCGCGAGACATTTGACAAGAATGTATTCGTAGAAGCCGAAGAAGTGTTAACACACGAAAAATCAAAATCACCAAATTACAGTTATCAGTGGTTTGACCTTCAATTTTAAAAGGTCTGTGCAGAAATGTTGAAAAATTATAAAGACCGAATGCGTAGCGCGAAGTAAATTTATTATCGAGCTCGAGTTCGGACGCCCACGCAGCATGCATCGATTTTTTTTTATTTTCATACACACAACCCCTAAATTTGTTTGGATGCGAAAAAATTAAATTCCTTTCTTTCTGAGAAAATTGACATTTAGGGGTTCCGCCAACCCCATAAAGTTTAACACGCATATCCTATCAGAAAAAAAGACGATTATGTGAATTTCTGACAGAATCGTGAATATTAGGCGTATCGAGTTGTTCCTTAAAATTTTTTCTTCACAATCAGCCATAGAAAACGAATCAAAAATTACTTCTTGACTCTTACCCTCATTAGCCTGTTTTATAGGGTCCCAAAGAAACCTTACAAGTAAAAAAATGGGGTTTACGAGTTTTTGGCGATAATTCTTATCTTTTTGCACAAATGGGCCATAACTAGAGCTGAATAGGGGGTAGCATACTTATAGGGGTAACCCTTGGGATTTTCTAGAGTTGTATCAGGAAATTGGGCATAAGTAGAGCTGGAAAGGGGAAGGATACTTGTAGAGTATTTAAAGGGATTTTTTAGAGTTGGATCAGGAAATAGAGCATAAATAGGCCATGAATAGAGTTGGAAAAGGGTTATGATACTTATAGGGCTATTTGTAAGGATTTTATAAAGTTGTATCAGGTAATATTGTATAAATGAAACTGGGAAGGGGGTAGGATACTTAAAGAGTGGCGTGCTATAAGGGCCTAACCCATCGTTTCAGGATTTTACAGATGAGAAAAAAATGTTCACAAAAATCAAATTTTTAATTGAAAAAATAAAGAAACACTTTCGAGATAAATCAGAGCTGAATTCCACCCTTAAAACTTTGATTGGAAAATGTTATTAGGTTCCGAGAAAATTTATGGACAATTTTTTTTTCGAGTTGCACGTTTTTTCAACTTCAAACGGTGATAAAAAATCTAATTTTCGATAAAAAAAAAAATTAACAAGTCATCCTTCAGCAATTGAGTTGCTAAATCTATACAAAAGATTTGATTACAAATAATATTAGGTTTCGGTAAAATAGAGGGGAAGTTTTTTTTCATTCGAATGGCACATTTTCTCCAATTTGGTCTGCGATAGAAAGTTCAAATTTCAATTTCAAAAGAAAGTGAGAATTTTTTCGCTATCGAGTTGCTGAATCGATACAAGAAAATTTGGGTTAGGAAAAATTATTAGTTCTCGAGAAAATTGAGAAGGAAGTTTTTTTCGCTGAATGCGCAGATTTGGACCTAAAAAAAAATTTGAACGGTGATGAAAAATCCAATTTTCATATTTTTTGAAAAAGTGAGTATTCACTTTCCGCTTCAAAATTTTTCAGACCTCATCAGAGGATCAGCTTGATGCGACTGCGCATGCGCACAGAAGCATGATGTAAATTCTCGGTAAGGTCTTTAAGGCATGCTTACAAATAAATTAAAAAGTGAGATTATAAAAAAATCCTCTTGTCAGGATGTAGAGAGTCTCGGGGCATAAGGTCGTGAGTACTGAAACCCGAATTTTTCAGGCAACCCACGAAACTGTTCAACATTCACGCATTTAATTGAATAAAACGAAAACACGACACCGATTTCGAGCTATTACTTACCTCTATCGAATCGTGTAAGAAAAGCTTAAAAAAAAGTAACCATTTGCGTAAAAACCCTTATGACAGGAACGCTGAATTCCAAAAATGCCGAAACATGGAGTCTGACCTACTTCTAAATCGAGCTGGACCATAATCTTCTACAGAAACATGAGTTAGGTCAAAACAGCTGGGTTAAGCCAATAAAACTAGTGTTAGATAAGGAAACAGGGCATAAATGGAACTGGAAAGGTGGAAGCATACTTATAAATATAATTTAAAATTTTTTATTCGAATTAAAGTACGAAGCTCATTGCAGAGTAATGAGGGTAGTAATGACAAATAACATCCATTGGTTTCTTTTTGAACACCGATCTTAGTTTTCAGATGGACATGGATGACTTGAGGTATTTCAATTATCAAATAAATTAATTTTAGTGGTTTTTTTTTAAGTTTGTATACAATATTCTCTGAAGAAATATATACAATATTCCGTGTGGAAAAAGCCCCGTTAAGCTCTCTTAAGAATGATGGCCCTCGGCAAGTGCCCATTAGGACAATCCATAGAAAAAAACTTATGAGGGCCCCCGCACGAGGCCCTGATCGTTTGCTTTCACAGTTGAGCGATTAAAATTCCTAAGTCCAGAGGGTTGATATTTTTTCAACACTACAAAATTTTGATGTTTGATTACTTCAGGCTAACGTAACAATATCTCATCCAAATGTACAATGACTGAAAATAAAGATAACCAACCAATTTTGATGCAAGTGCGAAATGCCTGTCTGAAAAAAATTTATAAACACTGTGGTAAGTTGATCAAAAGAAAAAACGCAAGTCTGATAAGAAGCTAATCATGAGTTCAACTCCCGACGGAGGCGCTATTGTTTTCATTTTCAGATTCTTTATGGATATCAACCACGCATATTGATTGAAATATGCTAAAAGTAATCAGGAAACAATTGTTAAAGGTATTTCTAGAAATCAAGAATTTTTCGCGAGACAACTACCAGGGGCCACGAAGATAGCCGTAAGGCCAACCATAAAAACAACCATGAGGAAAGCCCATGTTGGAACCTTTCGGCTTAGTATATTGTTTTCATGAGGGCCCTCTATGGGGGCATACACCATTTTTCCACGCGGGATCTGTCGAATGTATAAATTCAATTTGATAGTGCTAAACATCAAAATTCGTAAAGTGCGTCACTCTAAATTTATGTGAAAATGTAAAACTTGTACACATTTTTTGATATGATTAGATTAAAGCATTTATATTTTACGTTTTCAAGTACTAGATGCTGAAGAAATATACCTAAAACTAATTTTCTTAGGAAAAACTCGCAACTTCTGTAGAGGTAGACATACGAGTTGAAAGTGGATGTAGTTCAATTTTTGCTATATTTTCTGAATAATCTTTATATTATTAGAGGATTTAAATTGAATTACGAGAAATACTGAATTCAATCGAGGTTAGAAATGTAAAAAAATGATAATTGAACAAATATTAATCAGCAAAGATTAAACCTAAGGGGACATAGTTGAATTTTATAAGCTACAAAACACGTTTACATATTTTTCAAAGGATTTTTTTATGATAAGTCCTCTAACAATCATTGTTTCTCCGCATTTCTTGAAGAGAACTCAGATTAGAACACCTGAAAATATAGCGTTTTATTCTCGAAATATACGTAAAAACCTGCGGTGGACGTAGTTGATGCGAATTTCGGTCACAAAAATATATATGTACGTACAAAATTATATAAGGAATTTGAATTAATAAAAACCATTTGCCGAAAGTCCTGGATAGTTCTTGAAGTCATAAACTCAAAAAGAAATTTCAATTTAAGTATGGAATGTCTAGGAAAACAAATCGAATTCTTCAATTTGGACCGGGGGACAAAGCACTTTATTTATGCGCGATATTTTCAAATTGAATAATTTCTAATAAAAATGACTTTTAGTCTAGTCTGAAATTAAAGGAGGAATGAATATTCTTCAGGTTTTATCTCAATGTGAAACATCCAAAAAATAAAGATATTGATGAACGAAATCATTCTCTTTGATATTTATTTATTATTTGTTCACAATCAAAAAAGCGAAGAAGTGTTGGATATTTTAGAAAAAACCACAACTTTCTGGCATTATTTTAAGAGAATATTGTTATAAATAATGAGGCATTTCTCAAGCAATTATTCCAGTTGATCGTTTTCTTGCCTCTTTTGTTCTGAACCACGTTAATATCTTTTTACATCAAGATACAAGAGGAAATTTCTCTGAGTGTAAGAATAATAATAATAAATTCACAAGTGGAGGCGTGTGAGAAGTTGAAGTGAAGTTTCAGGAAGAAAGTAGACAAATATAACAAGATTAATGCTCGGATTCTTCTGCCGTTTCTAAATTTCATTGTGGAAGAAGGCAAGTTTTTTCGTAACTTCCGATAGGAAAGTTATCTTTCCGGTTGAATTTGCGTCCCATGAACCACGTCAAACACCGTGGGCAAGAGCTTGGAAAAGTTTATAGATAAGCACGGACAAGGGAGACAGAAAGCAAGTAAATCCGAGTACTTTTGTTCTCTTCCTCTAGAATTTTTCAGTTCAAAGATATTATACGCATATATTAAAAGGAATTAGGTTATGTCAAAACAGTTTTTTTTCTGGAATAACATGCACACAATGTGTTCCTTTTGGTGTCAAAATGACCCCTAATTTTTAGTAAAATTAAAAATAAATATTTAGGGGTTCCTCAAGCAGGGTTCAAAAAATAAAATGTTAATTTCGTTCATAAATAAATGACTGGTAACTAGTAATATCTTCGCGTGAGTGTTGAGATGAAAACAACATGATCGTTTTTTTTCTCTCCTGTCAAGTTCATCTTGACTTGACAGTAGTAGTTTTCTGTCTTTTGTTTATCCTCTCTGCCCTTTAGGGGCTTTAGAGTCTTTACAGAACTATCACATGTTTTTCATCAACAATCCTCCAATACTATCTTACCAACTCTTACTTACATATTGTCTTAACCACTATTATTACTCCTGGATGCTAGCGACCTCGCTCTGGGCTTCCGTTTACTCTTACTACTACCAACCTAGAAATTGCAGCTCTATTCCACAAAACTGCTTTCTTATTATCCTTCTTTAGGAATCATATTTGGCTTTTCTTTACCCCGTGCAACCAGCTCTCTCTCTCTCTCTCTCTCTCTCTCTCTCTCTTGTACTCTCTCAACTTTTACAGCTCCTTCATCCATTTCTCACCTTAAACAATCTTGTTGAAAATTCGTCTTTTTTGGTTAAAATTTCGTCTATTACATTTTTCATTGAGAATTCATCTTTTTTTAATAGAAATTTCATTATTTGGTTGAAAATCAACTATTCTGTTAAAAACTCGCCTTCTGCTCGAAATTTTGACAATCTGGTTGATTTTATTTCTCTCTTGACTGAAAATTGAACTATTTTGATGAAAATTCTTCTTTTGGCTGAATATAACTGTTTTTGATTTGAAATTATACTGTTTTTAGTTGAAATATTAACCATAACATTTTTCGTTGAGGATTCATCTTTTTCCGTAAAAAATTATTCTTTTCCCATTAAAAATTTAACTATCCCATTTTTTGTTGATAATTGACCTTTTTGAACTAAAATTTCATGTATTTTGTTTGAAATTCGTCTTCTTTGGTAAAAAATTATGGTCTTGGTTGAGAATCTATCTTTTCTGTTTAAAATTCAACTATTTTGTTGAAAATTTTTCTTTTCTGGTTGAAATTTAAAAAATTACATTTTTAATTGAGAACTAAACTTTTTTGGATAGAAATTTCATTATTTGGTTGAAAATGAACTATTTTGTTGAAAAATTGTTTTTGGTTTAATGTAACTGTTTTTGATTTAAAATAGAAAAATATTTTAATTAAAATATCAAAGATAACATTTTTTGTTAAGAATTCATCTTTTTTCGCTTCAAATTATTTTTTTGAACTGAAAAAAGTTCATGAATTTTGTTACCTTTTTCATTGAGAATTCATCTTTTTTGATTGAGAGTTGAACTACTTCGTTGAAACTTTTTTTCTTTTGGTTGTAGATTCATAATTTCACCTGAAAACTCATCTCTTTCGTCGAAATTAAATATTTTGTTAACATTTTCATTTTGGTTAAACAATCATTTTTTAAAATAAAAATTTGACAATTCCATTTATGGCTTGAAATTAATATTGTTTAGTTGAAGATTCAACTATTTAGTTGGATATATCTTTTTTTTATTTGGAAATTCATGCATTTTCTTGAAAATTCAACGTCTTCTAAGAAATTTCTGTGGATCTTAGAATATTGTAAATTTTCAAGAAGATAAAGTTATAACTAGGTCAATCTAAAGAAACACTTTTAGAAAGGAATAATTAATATTCAACGCCAAAGAGATTTATAGCCCAAAATAGGATAACTGGAATTTTTCTTCCACACTGAAATTCAATATTTTCTCAAACATTCCTTATTTCAGAAGTATGACGGGGGCCATAACTATCTTACGACTTTCATTGGAAAGTTTAACAACTATCACTCGAAAGCTATGAATAAAGTTTTGTGAAAATGAAATTTGGATATATATTTCTAAAATACGAAAGTAACTAAAAGACTAACGATAGTTACTTTTTTGGGGAAATGCAACTAAGAAAAAGTTACTTTTTGAATCAGAAACGATAACAATAACTAGTTAGTTATTTTGTGATGTAACGGTAACGATAACCAGTTCCTTTTAAAAGGTTACTCACCCATCACTGGTTACAGGTGCGAACTCTTATGCATTGTGCAGCTGTGGCAGTCGTTAGAACGTTGGGCCGTAGAACTAGGCCTACATAATCAGTCTTTGCCCCAACGAAGGGAGTGAGATCCACCATGCAAAATCAGGTTGGATGTGGATGTCAGCAAAGTAAAGAGTAAATTTGGTCGATTGGCTCAATATAAGAAAGAAAATAAAATCAGGGAGCTGATACACCATGTTACTAAAATCATCCACCTACGGGGCATCGAGGCATTGACACCAACAATATTGGATGAGATTATAGACTCCCAACGGCAAAAACTTGATGTTATTACTACGAGCCTGCATCGGTACAATAAAAGTATTACAAGAAGGTAGCAAAATCGAACTTCCAAGGTAGATGAAAGAAGGTTCTATCGTGAATTAAGTAAAGAGCAAAATATCCAACAAGAGACCGAAGTTCCAGTAATAACCCTGTAATGGAGCCTATTCAATCACAGTCTCAGACGCTTCGGTCGTTTCGAAAAGGATAAGTAACTAGAAAGCCCCAGGTCCGAACATGGTGCACAATTTCTGGTACAAATACCTGACAGGTGTGCATCCAGCTTTGGCGAGGTGTGTGCAGAAAATCATTGAACATCCAGATCTGATGCCAGGATTTATGTTCAAAGGTACCACGTATATATTGCCTAAAAAACTAGATGCTCAAAGTCTATCTGAATTTCGACCAACAGCCTGACTCCCAAAGATTCATAAGTGCCCTACAGCTGTAAGTGCAGATAAGATTTACTCTCATTGCGATGAGACTAGCATCCTAGCAGAAGAACAAAAACGATCCTGCAAAAACTCGCCTGAATATTTGAGCTTACAAGATCTTCTTACGTATCATCGACTTCTTAGATCATTCAATGATAATTTGGGGAACAAGTATCAAGTATTTTGATCGTGGACAATCAAGTATAACTATATTAATTCGCATTATGACGGGTATCTTTCAAAGAGACTACTTAAGTGCATTATCGTTCTGTTTAGCGTTGAATTCATTAGGCAAAACAATAAATAACATGTCTCATGGGTTTTAAATACATGATAGCGTGAATGGTCATTACCTGACACATATTCTGTACATGTATAACCTAAAGCTATTTGCTAGTCCAAACCAGAAACTGCAGCAAGTGATGCAAGTCACAAACTAGTTTTCTAACGACATCCACTTGCAGTTAGGGCTAGATAAATGCAGAACAGTGCATTTAATCGCAGGAGAATTCAAAATCGCACAATTGGAAAACGGTAGTGAGGAACATATTGAGGCAATATCTTAGGGTGAGTCATAAAAATATCTGGGTGTTCTTAAGTCTAAGGGTATGCAGCATGCGGTAGTTGACAAAAGCTCAATGACTGCCTTCAATACAAGACTCAGATTGGTTCGGAAGAGTTCTCTCGCATCAGCGAACAAAATCAGGGCTATTATCACCTGTGCTATCCCTTCACGTACTCTTTTAGGCTCATCGAATGGTCAAGCACCGATCTTGAAAAGGTAAACAGAACTATTCGCTTTAAAATGATTAAACATCGAATTCCCGACAGTAATTCGGCGATTGGAAAGGTAGTTTTACCACGCTTTACAACACCATCTGTGAAGCAGATCTCGATTACACGCCCTTGAACTTGTCCTCAGAAAAAGCATTGAATATCAGGGCAGAAACCATAGAGAAATTAGAAACGCAATGGAGACGAAAAGCTTTCCACGGCGAGTACCCCAAAACGTTAGATCAACATCAAGTGAACAGAGGAGCATCCAGTATTTGGCTGAAGAAGAGCGTTCTGTTTTCGGGAACGGAGGGATTCGTGATACTAATTCAGGACAGGGTTTTGAGCACCAGAACTATCGCAAGTACGTGTTACATCAAGAAGTGGTTGACAGGTGGCGATTTTGTGGAGATACCAACGAATCCATCGAGCATATTATTGATGGTTGTCGCGTTATGGCCCAGAGAGAGTGCATGCACAGATAAAATGATGTGAGCATTATACGTCAACAACTTGGCTCAAATCTAGGACTCTCAACAGAATGTATGTCTTTCTATGGACACTTTCTAGTGCCTGTTTCGAAAAACGAAGACTACATATTATACTGGATTACAGGTAATGTGCACGCAAGATGCACTGAACATCACGAACATCTAGGAGTCAGTAGGTTACTGGCAGCAGCTCAAAGAGCGATTTTATTGAACACCTGTCGCATTATAAGGAGCTTTCTAGACCATCAGGAAGTAGGCGACTGAAATCCTATAGAGTAACAGATGGTACATAGAAAAATGGTCTTGATTCAAGCCCAAAAGTGGACTTGTTTCAAGGTGTAATATAAACTAGCTCCGGAGAGGAAGGGTACTCTTACGCACTATACATGAAGACAAGGTTCACTGAAAATAAGCTGTAGTATAAACTAGACTTTTTTTTGTGTAGCTCCAAACAAACATCCAGAGGCGATTTGTGTCACCTCTAACGCTTTCGGCTGCTGCGTCAGGACACCAGCCGCGAAGAACGAACTCTAAACTACACAATGCACCTAATTTTGCGCCAGCCACAACATCGTCGCAAGACATTTTAAACTTCATATTAAATGCATAACATCCTAAACTCATTAGGCACTCGACTTATAGTCCGTGGCTGATAACGGAGAACCGAGATAACCCAAGGTAAAGTTTAAACATGGCAATATATAGTATTTTGGCAAGTGAGACAATACATTGGATTATAGCCAAAAAGTACAAGCATTTGTCGCTCCATGAACCATTGTTCGCACATGAACGAATTCAAGCAGATTGTACAAACATTTGGAAAAATCTCCGTGACCCATTTGAATGAAAGACTTGTAACTTCAAAGTGTTCAGAAAATAAACGTAGTATTCACATTGTCCATCAGTTGGTCAAACCCATATACTTTAATTTCAATCATTTTCACACAGACGGAAATCTACATAAATTTTATTTACCACCTCAACTAATTTTTAGGAAGGCAACTTTTTATAACCATTATTTTTTTTATATTAATTATATTACTCATCAGTTGCCCTACGAACTGCTCTCAAAGCATTTATATTTCTACTCTTTTAAATTGTTATATTTCTACTCTTTTTGATTGTTATATTCCATTTCAATGTTTTACTTCCACAACTTGATATCTTTATGTACATATAAATATGTAAAGATGTTATGTTATGCTTTCAAGTGCAATGATCAATTAATAGTTGCATACGCAGGTAATCTCTAGGATATCCCGGCAGGATATGGGATGTCCTTAAAAATGTCCCTAAAATCTTCCGAGATATCCGTGGCATATTCCAGGGATATCGAGATTTCCGCCCCGTACGATATCGTGCCAGGATATCCTGACGATATCCCGTACGGAATATCCATAGGATGTCCCAATACTATAGAAAATGTTCCACGAATATCCCGATATTATAATAAAATATTCTGCTGAAATCCCAATAAATTAATAGTGAATTTGCGTTCAAGAAATGAAAAGGAATATATTATAACACAGATTTAATCGCTTTTAGGAAGTTTGCAATATATATTTTACATATAATATATAATAATAATATAATAATAATATTTGATACATTTTTTAATGTCCATTTAATTGAGATTTCCCATGTTTGACATTAACTTTGTATTATTGCTTATTGCGATTCTATTCATTTTACAATGTGGAAAGCAGAAACCTTTCATACACTGTTCCGCGATGATTATATTTATTTCTGTTTTAACTAATTGCTATTATATTTCATGTTATTGAATTAAATGTTGCTTACTTTTGATACTAATAATTTGATTTCATTATAGAACCGATTAAACTCGTTAAACTATATTTGCATTTTAAGCACTTTTGAGGTTAAGTTGACAGCAATGTAGAAAAAGCTGATTCATTTGATTTTTTAAAACCTTTCTTCATCATACAGTTAAGCTTGCATGCGTGAATTCACTGAAATTGATAGACTACGATAAAATTTGTATGAATATCCTAGGATGTACCGAATTACGGAAATTAAGATATTCTGTACTATAAAAATTGGGACATTAATGGGATATCCTCAGCATATTCTGAGATATCTTTGGGACTTTCCCGAGATATCGAAATTTCCGCCCCGTAGGAAATCACTCTCGATATTCCTGGAATATGCCTGGGATATTATGGGAGATAAATGGGATATCCCGCCGATATCCCTTGCTGTGAGGGTTGCCTGTAAAAGTCCAAACTAGCAAATTTCAGCTTTGTGTTAAAAACGACGCAGAAAAAAACAGGAATGAATTTTTCTTGCGGATTATGCTCAAATAGGTAAAGTTGATTTCTTTCGCATCGAAATAAAATAAGACACAATTAAGTTGACATGGTAACCATACCCACTTTGGTGGGTAAATATTTGCACGTAAATATAATTTTTGCTTCAGGTGGAGATTAAACTTGGATTTCACCAAAATAGGGTTTATTTGTAACCCTTTAAAAACGTATCTGCAATAAATATTATCTTTCGTTTTTTCCGTGAATGAAACAAAGTTCAGTGTATGATAATTTTCTGCCAAAATAAGAGGGGTTTTTTACATAAAAACTAAAAAAACGTGAATCTTCGGTCAAACATTAGCTTTGTGTTCTCTTTGTATTGAAAAAGCGGCACTCGCTATGAGTATTATCATTTACCATCAAGGGGCAAATCCGATTGAGCATTCATTTCTGTTTTCATTTTTTGAAATATGCATTTCAGTTACTGCCAATTTCATTCGGGTTACCTGTTTTCGACGTGCTTGCATTTGCGGAGCGAGTTTTTGGTCGATGTACTTTGACGTCGTCAGTGACGCATGTTGGGTTTGTATTTGATATATGTATTACACATACATAATATTTTCTTAAGAATGTTTTAGGTGTACTGTCAAGTTTAAAACTACTCGATCTTCGACTTAATTTATAAAATTGACAAAAAAATGCCCATTGATCACTGCAACGAATTTTAAAAGTAAGTAGTGAAAAAACAGTTGGGGTCATAATTATTTATTTAAATATGGTTATTTGCATATTTGTGTGTTTTAAATTCAAATAAACAATTATAGCCCTAACTGTTCTTCTGCTATTTACGTTTAGGTCTCTCTCCTTAAATTTGTTACAATAACCAATGAGCCTTCTTTTGCCAATTTTTTTCTGTGCTGATACCAGTGACCCTCTTCTGGCTACGTACTTCAGCCAGTGAAATATCACTGGTTCAGTTCAGGAGAGTATTTTCTCTTTATGCCACATTTTCGCCACGCCATTGTGTGATAGATCATTCTTTGCGACACTTGACCAAGACAAAGAATGTAGATATAGAGAGATTTCGCCGATATTCTACAAATGCCTCAAGCTAGATATGAAACGTCGACCAGTTCACACCCCACTGAGCACGGAGATATATGCATCATTTCAAACCGAAACATTTATTTTGAGTATATTAAATTTACGAGTAAATCCAGGTCAGACGCAAATAAGCGAAAAACTTGATTCCACCAGCTGAGACACTTCTTGGCCCGAAAATTCAGGATTTTCGCATACCTCTCTACAGTAAAAACTGTGGGGCAGCTTTTGCTTCAGATTATTATTATTATTTTTTTTTCACTTCCACCCACAGGTAATCATGACCCGGTGTTATTATTATTATTATTATTATTATTATTATTATTATTATTATTATAACATTAAGCGAAATCCTTTTCAGGGTAAGCGTAACTCGTTCGGTTCTAGCCACGTTATACTTTCGGGGATCAAAAAATTCATATGGTAAGGGTAAGTAAGGGATTTGCAGGAGAAGGGTAGGTTTTAGATCAATCTAGAAGTCATAGCGTGTTGTTTATTTAAACAAAACACTCGTCTCACAACACCGCTCCGACACGGGACGCGGCTCAGTCTCTCTAGCAATCACCCCAGGTGAAGAGCTTGACAAAGCCATTATACCAATCCACTTAGCAAATCTCTTCACGCGGGCCCATTATTACCCAAAGTTTTTTGTTTCAGGCATCACTCTTTTTCTAATAAACAACTGTTCTCCATACGTCCCTTTCCTTGCATACATTCTTTGCTTTCTGTACATCCATACATCGTCTCGTGCAAGCTCTTGTGTTTCTACGACTCCTTATATCCCTTCGCTTTAGAGTCCCATTCACACATTTCAACCATTCTTTCTTCGATCTACCTCTGCGTAGGCTGATATTCACTACACCTAAATACAGTTGCTTCGTTATTCACCCTTTGTCCATTCTCTCAAAACGACCAAACTATTTCAGCAAATTGCTTTCACTCTTGTCAAACAATATTTCTTTTACACCACATTCTTTGAGAACCCAATCATTACTGACACTATCCATTAGCGTTTTACCGCACATATTCCGTAGGAATGGCATGCCAACCGCGTTCACCTCACTCCTATCCTTTTCTTGATACGTCCAGGTCTTGCTGCATACAGCACAATGGGTTCAAGCACAGAATTGTATACTGCGATTGTAGCTTTATTCGTTACATTTTTACTTCCAGTAATAGCTCTTAGTTTTCAGATATTGCAAATTCTGCCCAAAACTTGTGCTACGCACCAGCAATCCAAAATAATTCAGAGAATTTTAACATTCCCATCCTAAATGAGAATATTTTATGTAAAATTTGACTTCGTCGATTTTCATCACATCTGCACGTTTTGAGATCCCCTGAGTCACAAAAAAGATTTTCATGATAGTGCATGTCTGTCTGTCTGTAGTAGCCCATACACACGATAACTTCAGAAGGAATTTCCGAATCAGAATTTCCTTTTGTACACTTTCCTTCGTCCAAAAATGTAGGTCAAATTCGTTAGCCAGCTTTCGACCATGATTGTGTACGTTCTGCGCCATGAAAAATGATACTGAGAAAATGACAAGTCTGACCTTAAAGTAAACTACGCTTAGTAGGATAAAATATCAACAGACGAAGTTGTTGGTCCTAAAATAATGTAAAAGATCGCTGTCAGTTATTTTCTGACAGGACAAATAGCTCTTCTTTTAACCGTTGAGGAATGCCATGAAAAATAGTTTCAACCGTGGAACATGCCATACAAAAATTTTAAAAATTACCTTCATAGTCAAACAACGCAAAATGCGAGGAGAGGTCCAGTCACAAAGCTTCGCGTCCTAAAAAGACAAACAGCAATTTTTTTGACCATTTTTTGATACCACACATCGTTTTTTTTTTAATCATCATAAATGCTATTGAAAAATCGAAAATTCAAATTTTCATCCACATGACACCCACGGTGGGTCTCAACTGACTTCAACCTGAAGGATCTTGCAACTCCCGGTTTTTCTTTCGGTTTAAACTTCTGGGATGTCTAACAACCATACTGAGCCCAGAAAGAAAGAATTCCGTAGGCCCCATTGGAGAAAACTAAATTTTTTATTTCTTAAAGAGATTAATCAACATTTGAGAGAGTGTTCTAGAAGCTGAATATCTTACGAGAACTGAAACACTTCGATATTTTTTTTAAATGGTGGAAAAGGTGGAAAAAATTTCTTTTTTTGAAGTTTACTTCTTCCCAGTCCATCCCAAGTCTCAAGTACCTGTACAGGAATAAAATTATATGGAAGGTGTCACAAAATGGAATGTTCTTCCTCTAAAAGTTTCAGAGTTGTGACCCACAGAAGTTGATTTTGAGCACTGTGGGTGCAAGCACAGAGTTATGTATTGCAATTTTAGCTTTATTCCTTACATTTTTACCTCTAGTAATAGCTTGTACACTGCCAATAATTTTTCTACCCTCGTTTATACATCTGGATATCTCGCATCAATGTTTCCGTCAGCAGTAAATAAACATCCAAGATACACGAACTCATCAACTTCTTCTATCCCCTCTTCGTTTAAGCCATTCTTAACCACTCTTAGACATTTGTCCATGTATGTCTTGGACATCCAGGAGGACATAACGTAGCCTTGTCTAACGCCCTGCTTAATATCAAACCAATCTTGCAGGACTTCCCAAAGTTTAGTTTTACCCACCTGTTCAGTTAGTACAGTTCATCAAAACAATTATTAGTTACAGTTTATTATTACGGTATTAGTTTATTAGTACAGTTTCCTGCGCAAATTTAGAAAACCTGTTCTTTTTTAGGACTGCGGCCTTTGAAGAATTCATGTTTCACACAAGACTACTGTTATGTCTAACACAGACTTAATTAACTTTAAAGAAAAAATCAACAGAATTCCATAAAAACTATAATTTTCAGAAAGCCAGAAATTTTATTCAAAAAATTGACGTTTAACAAAACTTCATGAAGAAGGGTCACTTTCAAAAGACTGAAATTTCGGTACTATTGGAAATGGAGCATTGTTTTTTTTTTCTACTCAGAATTGTGTCTTCTTTAAATAATTTACTGGCAAATTTTACCAGCTATGCAAAGAAAACGAGTTATTTCACAGAAACTAGAATTTGTTTTAAGTATTCGCTGAAAATCGGATTGCGAAGGCTTTAACTTCGAAACTTTTAGAGATATAACATTCGATTTTTTTGCTTTACTGAAGATTGTATACAATTTAATTCTTGTACAGGTACTTTGGACTTATAATGGACTAGCAAGGAATAATTTGCAAGAAACTCATTTTCTTCCGTTTTTTCCACCATTTTTCGAAAATATTGCAACTTATAAGTACGCCAAATTCGTTTATTTTATTGATTATTCATCATTCATTTGCTTTTTTATTTTATTCCACTGCTAAGGGCAATTTTTGTGTCAGTCAAATCCTCAAACAAAGTAAGCGTCAAAACGACACTTCATTTTCACTGTGACAGTAATCAAGAACTGAAGCTCAAATCAAAGGCACATGTATTCAATAAGAAGAATAGGTTTATTCATGAATAATTGTGTTCAAACTTCACAGTGCACCTCCTACACATACCCAGTGGGCAAAAAAATGGAGGACGTCTTTACGACATTTTCACGACATTTTTACGATGTCGCAAAGACATCATATTTCCATGTGGTAAAGATATCTTTAAGACATCTTTAAGACATTTTAATGTCGCAAAGATGTCTTAACGTCATCTCTACTACACGGACATACAAAGCTTTTGCGACGTCGTAAAGACGTCATAAAGATGTCGTAAAAAGGTCCTTCAATTTTTTGCCAACTGGGTATCCGTTATAGTCAGAAATGGAGAAAATTGAGTGATTCACGAAGAAGAAAAAAGGCTCTACTATAACAGCTTCATCTGACGTATTGCCTCAAAAATTCTGTGCAATCTTTTCACGACACGCGAGCAATCTTTCTCGATCAATTCGAACATTTTACTCTGATTTAAATACGGTTATTAGGTTTTTGTGAAAGAAAAAAACCGTATTGCACCTATCAGTAAGAACCATTTCCATACAAGTGTTTTTGACACTTCGATTTCGTTTACAGTTCTGTGTACAGACCAGGATCGGCGGAGTAAAATTTTTCAGTATATGGAGTTTCTTGTTTGACAGTAGAACGGGGGGGGGGAGAATTTTTCGAAAAAAAATTATATATTTAATGGAAAGTCTCTTCCTCACTTCAGTTTATGGAACTCCATACGCTCTCCGAACTAGTACATGGAGTGCTCCATACACTCGATACATACTCCGCCACGCCTGGTGCACATGGAGATAATCCACTGTTGTTTTAGAGATGAACCAAAAACTAAAAACATATCCTATTTATTGTAGCGTTTTAGATGTACAATTTACATCGATTTACAGAGAGAGGGACCGTTCAACTATTATGTCACGTCTTTTTCAGAAGAAATTACCCCAACCCCTCCATCACGCGTTTTCCACAGTAAGTGTACGTAACTTGAACATGGGCGTCACATAATAGTAGACAACCCCCCTCCCCCTCCTGCGCGTGTGATGCAATACTTGAACGGTTCCTAAAGTAAAAGCGAATGTTTTCATTTCTTTATTATACCAGTACGCCAATACTCTTTTTTGAGTTAAGCGTAACTCGTTCGGTTCTAGCCTCATTATACTACCATGGATTTAGACATTTATATGGTAAGGGTAAGTAAGGGATGTGTGGGAGGAGAGATAGGTTTCAGATCAATCTAGAAGTCGCGTGTTGCTCATTGAAACGACACACTCGTCCCACAAAATCACCCCGACACGGGTCGCTGATCAATCTCTCTAGCAATCATCCCAGATGAAGAGCTTCACAGAGCCATCATGCATCACGATTCGCGTATAAACACTCAAACTGACCGATAAACCAATAGGAAGATCCATACTCACTACCCCAACCACATCCACTTAGCAAAAGCTCTTCACAAGGGCCCATGAGTATCCAAAATCTTTCGTTTCAGGCGTCACTCTTCTTCTTTTAAGCAATATCCTTGCATGCAACTTTTGCTTCAATTACATCCATAAATATTTTCAGGCAAGCTTTTTTGTTTCTATGAATCTTTAAACCTTCGCTTTAGAGACTCATTCACACATTTCAATCATTCTTTCTTCGATAAACTTCCCTCATTCATTCTCTCAACATGACCAAACCATCTCAGCAAATTTTGTTCACTCTTGTGAAGTAATGTTTCTTCTATACCACATTCTTTGAGAAGCCAATCATTACTCACTTTGTCCATTAGCGTTTAACCATATATATTCTGCAGGAATTGCATGCGAACCGCGTTCACTTTACTCCCATCTTTTTCTTGATACATCCAGGTCTCGCTACCATACAACACAGTGAGTGCAAGCACAGAATTATATGTTGCAATTTTAGCTTTATTCGTTACATTTTTACTTCTAGTAATAACTCGTACAAGCAGCAGTAAACGAAATTCCAAGATACACGAAATCATTAACTTCTTCTATCCTCTCTTCGTTTAAGGCAATGTTGTATATAGTTTTCTCTCCCTGTTTTTCCAAACACAATAATTTTTGCTTTATTCAGATTAATCTTTAGACCGTACTCTTCATTCTGGTATCGAATATGCTTCAGCATTCTCTGCAAAACATTGACTCATTCTGCCGTAACAATCTTCTCATCCACAAACGCTTACTAAAGCTCTTCACTGCCCGAGGATCAACCGCTTCTTCGTCTAAAAGCGCCATCTTGAACATCCAGGAGGACATTACGCTACCTTGCCTAACGCCCTTCTTAAAATCAAACCAATCGCTTAGTTGTCCATTTACTCTTACATTCGCCTTGCTGCCATCACATACTGCTTTTATTGCTACAATAATCCAACCATTCACACCATACTTCTTCAAGGCATCCCAGAGTTTAGTTCTATCCACTTTATCAAAAGACTTTCCCTGATAAACAAATGCAAAAAAAACTTTTTTTGCAACAATCACCTCTAAAAACAACAATAATTTAATGTCCTCTAAAGTTGCACACGGCGTGCGAATCGTAACATCGTAAAATTGGTGGCGTCATCTGGCAGAGCATCATTCGCTTCAGTCTAAAAGTGACGTAAGCCAGGTGCACCTGTCACTATTTTGGAATAGCCTTTGTCATGCAACTTTCTCAGTCGTATGTTGCATAAAATAGTGTGCAATACACGTGCGTATCAGGTAATTACTACTTTTGCGATCGCAGCACTTACCGGAGGCTCGAAGCAAGAGTTGGAGGCTTCTGCTCGAGTGAAGCGAGTGCAAAAGCGAAGACGAGTGCCATAAGCATGAAACTCATTGCAATCACCTAGATTACGCTTTTGTCTTACAAGTAACTATTGTTCACTCTCAAAATTTCTTCTATGATCTGTTTCAAGCTACATATCTGATTCGCACATGATCTTCCTGGCATGAGTCCACTTTGGAATTCTTAGATTGTTTCCTTTGTTATTGCCATGAACTTACCAAAAAGCAATTCGGTCAATATTCTGACCACGTTACTTAGTAGGCTACTCATTAAATAATTAGTGCAGTCACCCTATTCAATCATGTAGTACTTCACCTTTCGCAGCAAATGCATTCATAAATTTGTTCAGTCACATAAACAAATATCCGCCACCGCCCTTAATCATTTCAGAGGTGATATCATCTACACCAGCAGCCTTACCATTAATCAGTTTTTCAGTCACGGATATGATGTCGTCGATAGCGATTCTTCTTACGCTGCCTACAACGGAATTGTGTATAATATCCTCTTCAGTGTTACGGTTGTTATGCCCGATAGCTTGATCTCTATATAATTTGAAAAAAAACTCATACGGTCTCTTATTTCGTCCAGATCCCATACCATTTCACAATCAGCATTCTTAGTTCCGACTAACTCAGCGCTAATACTTCTTTTCCCAATCTTCTCAACTCATTCCCAAAATAATTTCTCATTTCCTTGGAAATCATCTATAATTATTTTCTAGTCTAGTCCTTTCCTCACGGCTAAAACCTGTAATATTCAACTTTCTTGAGTACGCTTGCTTTTTCTTGTTAACGGCCACGCGGATTTTTTCACACCACCAAGCATCTCCAGTCTTTCTTCCTACAATCGAAGTACCACGCACTTTAGATACACTCTTGCAGATGCTATCCCATAGTATTATCCATGCACCCTCTACATTTTTATTGTCTAATTCTATCTTTCAATCTTCTCTATGATAACCTGAATGTTTATTCACCTTTTCGCGATATACCCTTTGTACTTCTGGTTTCCGCGAATTCTCTATTTTAACTCGCGTCTGCTTCGACTTATTATTATTTATTTTCCTTCTGCATCCTTGACCTAGGTTCATACAACTAAGTCAACCATACTGTAGCTTTCGCTTCTGCACCAAGTATGCATGAGCATCATTTTATGTCTGAACCAAGTATTTGTAATAAACAAGCCTTTTTCTAAGCATAAGCTAATCGGTTTATCCCCGTTACCGTTCTTTTTTGTATTTCCGACATAACCAAGTTTCCAGTAGGTGCACCAATTCAGCCATTCACATCTTCACGTAAAATGATTCCTTATCCGGGATCGCAAGTACCTGTAATATCATTTAACGAGTCCCAGAAGGTATCTTTTGCATCACTACTGTCACCATCAACTAGAGCGAAGCATGCTATAATAAATAGCCTCCTGATTTCCACTTGCATTGTAACCCATAATAATCTAGGAGATACACATTCATACTTTTTGACATACTGTCTTGCTCTGTCATTTATAATTAGAGCAACTCCTTGGCTACCATGTGATTGATGATCCACTCCTGACCAAAGATCAAGTCCATTTTCTAACTTTCTCATCTCACATCCCTTCTTTTTTGTTTCGAGCACGAATAAAACATCTAGCTTCCTCACGTGCATTTTATCCCGCAATTCCCTTTTCTTAAGATTATCTACACCTCTAGCATTCCAAACACCCAGTCTCCATTCATCGCTTGAAATTTTTTCGAGCGCATGCCTTTTGTCAACAGAAGTATCAATCCTATCCGAGACTACATTATTATTCGTATTGTACATTTTTTAAAGTATACACCCAACTACCAACATTATGCGAGAAACGATTTCCGTAAGTATAAAATCATGCCCAAACTAAGCAACTAAATCATCATAAGGTGGTGTGTCCATTCATTACGTCAGTCCTACCAAACGTCGGTCGTTCAAAGGAAAGTACGAGAATAAACCCAGAACCAAACGATGGGCACCAGCCTCCTGCAGATTAGTCTCTGAGATGGGGAAAGACTTTCAGGTTCATTTACCTGAATTTATTACCTTGGAAGAATTAAATAAATACTTTGCGTTAAAATTATTATTTTCTGATAATAAATATAATAGGTAGATTAAATTATCCTTTTAACATATTATAAATAATCTCAATTTATTATCATTCCACCATGTAATTCAATTTAAAGTAAACCTTTTTTAACACATCTCAAATGGAAACCATTGTTAAGAATACAGTTTGTATATTAAGATCTCATTTGCATTAAAGAATTGACTGGTTGGGTGCAATAACGGTATTCTTGCATTTTAAGAAATCAAGACTGCTGAGAAAAATCGACTTACTGCCTTCCAGGTCACGCAATTTAGGATGCTTCAAATACCATATGTCAAAACTTTCGAGGCTTTCAAGGATGTTGTACAAGCGTGATTTCGTGAAGTTCTTGATCCCCGCAATGAGAATATAATTGTAGCTTTTAGAAAAAGAAACAAAAGAAAAGAAAAATACAAAATACAAAGTCTCTAGACAACATCTCGACTACTCAGTCAGGCCACAAAGGGCCCTTTGCGAGTACAATAGCATTCACTCTTTTTAAAAGTTACATATTTTTTCGAATGTTTGGTTGAAAGTTGTGTATACTCACCGCAGTCAAAAGTTTCCTTCTTCATGGAATTCTTAAATTGTTAATATTACCATATAATAAGAATAATGTTGTTCGTTTATAATTCATCTGTTTGTTTATTTATCGCCATGCCCTGCATTATTTCCGATTCAAATTGAAATAAACTTTTGAAAGAAAACATATTTTCATGGATATACAGGGTTTGATTGAAAAGTAATGAGCCTTCCCGCGCGGAGCGTCTGCCAAGCGATCAATCGAATCGGCTGGTGGGGGAAAATGATTGGTGGACCTTCCCCTTCCACTAGAAACCGGTCTCAGTTCGCTGGCAACAG